>PNEQ01110853.1:0-12754 GCA_003012365.1 Medauroidea extradentata
GGTTAACATTTTGAAAGTATGGCTCACAATAACGGAAATAGTAGTTTTGTGTATACTATGGGTTATTTGGAATTACGGGAGTATCTGCGCGAATCGGGTGAGGAGTTTGATAATAGTGAAAATGTGACGGCACTTAGAATTCGTGCTCTGTCGTACGTCAATCGTTTGCGTCAGGTTGAATATGCCTCCCTGGGTGGTCTGTTTGTTGAGGGTCCTGTTACAGCAACACAAACTATGCTTATTTCCCATTTATCACGCATCCCCGTGTTCAGTGTTATTGAGCCAGAGGGGGTGTTGCATTTCTTGGTGTCACTCGATCAGACTGCTGGGTTGTTTCCTGGTGTTCCAGCATCCCAGTTTCTTACTTGTTTGTCGGCGCACGTTTCAGGGTGTGTAGCGGTTATGTTGGGCGAGGTTGCGCGTGGTGAAGGGACGTATGACGCCTTTAAGACGAGACTGTTAGCTTATACAGGTTCTTCTACAGTTTGGGCGGGTCTTAAGCGACGTTTCGTGGATCGTTTTCAAAGATGTGACGAAACTGTGCCGGCTTTTGTGCAGGATGTTTTAGGGTATGCACGAGCGATGAACATGTCTCGTTCTGAAGCTAAGCTAGTTGGCACTATACTTGAGCATCTTTCGCCCGAGGCCCGAAGACATAGGTTCGTGCGTCCTGCTCCGACAACGTACGACGACTTGCGTTCTTTGGCCTTGGAACTGCAACGAGAGCTAAATGTTGAGGCGGAGTTCTATCGATCTGTGCCCCCTTCTGTTGGCCCGTTTAGTCATGGGGATGTGAGTAGGAGTCAGTCTTGGCAGTGTGTGTCGTTTGGGGCTACTGGGGTTGGCACAATGCCTTTGGCTGGATTGTCTGCGCTCGGTGTTGCGCAAAAACGTCGGCAACCTGATGAGCAGTTTCCTTCGTCGCAGCCCTCTTTGACCCCTGAGCTCCAGGTGCGGTGTAAAAATTGCGCCGAGTTGGGGCATCATGCCATGCGTTGCACTAAGCCTCGAGTTTCTCGGGAGCAGTTGTCTTGTTTTCATTGTGGCAAATCTGGCCATTTTCGATTTTCTTGTCCGGGAAACTAAATGCCGCCTTTCGTGATCGCGCAACGAAAGGGGGGCGTAAGACATTATTTTCCGCGCGGTCTGATTGTTTCCTGTCATTGGTTTGTCATGGATTGAGACGTGCTGCTTTGATGGATACCGGGGCTTCGCACTCGTTTGTGCGTAAAGGTTTTTTGGCCGAATTATTGACCCTGCATCCTCATTTGTCGTCACGCGTTGATCGCTCGGCGATCTTGTCAACTTGCGTCGCAAATGGCCACATGTTGAGCTGTGAGTGTGCAGTAGATCTGCACATAAAAATTGATTTGTTCTTGTGGACATATCGATTTTGGGTCATGTCTGATTTGATTGCTGATGTAATTTTGGGGGTAGATTTTCTTACTCATGTTCGCGCTGTCGTGGATGTCAATGCTCATTGTCTACATTTTAAATTTAGTCCTCAGTATTCCTGCCCCTTAATTTCACGCGTCAGTCGTTCTCCTACCCCGTTAGGGTGTGTTGCCGAAGTTGAAGGTGCTCGTTCTCGGGCCCTGCAGGCCATTTTGATTGACACTTTTTCTAAATTCGTGTTTCTCATTGCGGTGCGTAATGTAAAAAGTGCTACTATTGTGCTGTCATTGACAGAGCGTGTGTGGTCTTCCTTTGGACCTTCCGTTAATCTGGTGACGGATAATACTCCTTATTTCTGTTCATCTGTTTTTAAGGACATGTGTTTCAGATGGGCGCTCAATCACTACACCTCCAGTCCTTATTACCCATGTGGTAATATTATTGAGAGGTTCAACAGGAATCTTAAGGTAACTTTATCTGCTTTGTACCATTCTCAACAGCGCAATTGGGATGTGGACTTGGACCTCATCAACATCGGCTTCAATTCTGCCACCCATGGAGCCACAAAGAATACTCCGGCTAAGGTTCTACTCGGAAGAGATTTGCTGCATCCCTTACTGAATGTGTGGGGAATTCCTTTTCCATTGTCACCCTTATCAGAGGCACAACGAGAACTTCTGAGTCACCAGACCTTGGGGAACCTTACCGAGGCACGCTGTAAGATCCAGGCTCGGGTCAATGCCCAGCGAGTAGCTGGAAATTATCAGGTGGGTCAAAGGGTCTTCTGCCGTTCCTTCATTTTGCCATCCCGAGCAAAGGATGTTTCAAGTAAGTTAATACTTCCTTACTCTGGGCCCTTTTTGATTGTTAAGATGTTGGGCCCTAACACTGTCTTACTGCAGGACCCTGTTTCGGGGCGAATATATCGGAAAGCGTATGTGTCTCACTTAAAATTGGCAACTGATGATGATGAGTGATTTTTGTTGCAGAGAGGCACCCTTTGTAATCAGGCGACCCAGGTGAAGACACTGTTGTTTGTGTTTTCGTATTGTTTGTGTTAGTGTTTTGGGATTTATGTTTGTGTGTGTGTGTGGCGCCTGTTAGTGGTGTTTTGTGGTTTCATGTTTTGTGATTGTCTTTCCTGTTTGTTTTCCCTTGCTGTTCCTGCAGGATTCTGTAATTAGTTGTGATGACTGACTCGACTATGACACTTACTTTGGTTTGCAAACAATCTGGTCTTGCTGGCGCCAGTTGTTTGCGCACTTGGACCTGTTCTTGAGTCTGTTGAATTTGTTGTGGTGATGTGCCACGATTTGTTACTCTTACGCTGCACTGCGATTTGGTTAAACCTGTGTCCTGGTGACATTGGTTAGTAATGGTTACCCTTTCTTGTATTAAATAAGTTGTGCTATAATAATGAACCACACTGATATTGTAGTATTTATTTAAATTGATTGTAGTGTGGTATTTTACCTTATATCGTAGATTTTAAGCCTAGCTTTCTAATAGTGTAACAAATAGTCAGTTTATTCGCTGTTGGTTGTGATGGTATAGTGTCAAGGGTTTTTCTTGTCAGTTATTGATGTTTGAATAAATTTATATTTGATCAATCTTGCCCGGGCAGGATACAATTTAGTGATGAAATTTGATGAAACTGTATTTGTCTTGTGTGAAGTCATGTACTTTACTTATATTTTATATGAAGATGTCACTTCTTGAATGTCCGTGCGCTATTTATTTTATCATGTGTTTTTCAGGCGTAAGGTGCGATTTATAAATTAAGGGTTGTTTATTATTGATGTACTAATTTTCCAGCAGGCTTTTGTGTTTTCAGGTTTATGTTCTTTCTTCTTTCTCTAATTTTGTTTCTGTTTTCCATGCTTCCCTGATGCACTGGCTCGAGAGCTACCCTTTCCTCTTCATCCACTTTCCTGGTCGGAGCCCAGCACCTTTCTTCTGGCGGCCTTCTGTCTACCTCCGTCTCTCCACACTCCAGAGCCCATGTCTTCGCCCCCCCCCCCTGCACGGATCAGCCATTTGAAGTGTTTCTCCAAATGGACTTGGACTTTTCCGACCATCTAACAGCAAGCTTGTGTGCCGTACTTGTGGTATTGCAGGGGGGTTGAACTGGTGCTTTGCCCTCAGTTGTACTGGGGCGCTTTTTAAACTGTTTGTGAATCCAAATGGTTGGTTTCGTCATGTTCTGGAATGGGACTCTGTTCGAAAGCGTGCGGGAATGCTTTGCCACCCGTCGGAACTCTTCGGCTTACTTCGGCTGTCTTCGGCTCCCTCCCCTCCCCTTCCCTCTTTCCTGTTGCCTAGGCCGGCCGCCTAGCTCTCGACGTCAGTTGGGTCCTGGTCGCCCTTCTGTGCTCTACCTTTCCGTTCGTGCTCGTCGGGGCCTCGTCGCCTGTTCTTCGATACGTTGGCGAGTTAGTTTTCTTTGGTCATTTTCATTGAAGTTTGTGCCTGGGCCTTCTGTCCGGTCTTTTCAGCTGCGTGATTTCCCTGTTGCGAGTACAGTAATTGTATCTGGAGCCGACGGGGCGTCGATGGGTTGCTTTTCCTGTTTAACCTGCGGGAGCTTTAACCCTTTTGATTGCCGCTTTAGTTTTTTTTTTTTCTAATGAACTTAATGACCCTTCTGGCATCTTTTATATTGAGTATTTGTAACTTAAAAACAAATGTACAAGACCCTGAGTTAAATAAACACTGTTGTGTATTGTTTGAATTTTTGTTTGTATTTATCAAATTCTAGTATTTTCCGTCACTCGGGATATTCAAACCCGTTGTTATGTGTGCCTTGATGGTACACCACAACATTACTGTCGAAAAGATTGACTGTAGGAATCATTTGCTTCGCAACTACAGAAAGAAAATTATTGCTATTCGTGAGAATACTTCTCTTGGGAATGCAGTTCAGAGGAAAAATATCTAAACTCTCCAATGGAGTGCAGAAAACTATTGAGTATAGGGTATCAGAGGATACAGATTTCTATATGAAAGTGTCAAACTTAAAAAAGGAATATAGAGAATGGGCCAAGTCACATATTTGGGGAGCATAAAAACTGTAGTTCATTGGGTCACTTTTGCCTTGGTCCAAAAGACAGCGAAGCCAATCTTGTTCCAGAATTGGTTACAAGTGGTTTGTTTTGCCATATTTACAAAGCTTGTGAGTACTTGGCAGCACACGCACAGAGTCTGATTCAAAATGTGAACAACAATAAAGTGGAAAAATTCAACTCAATAGTTGCCAAATTTTGTGCAGGTAAACGTGTAAATTATGCTACAAAACGTTCATACCAGGGAAGATGTGCAAGTGCTGGGGTGGCACACAATACGAAGACACCTTGATATATGTTACATAAAGCCATGTTCAAGGGCATAATTCCAAACAAAATAGCAAAGCGTGTGGAATTGAGAAAACAATAATTAGAAAAAAAGAAGAATAAAGTCTCAAAAAAAACTTCCAAAAAATCACTGGCCAAAACCTTTGGTGACAAGGATTATAGTCCCCAGTGTGAAAAACCGGATATTAATCCAGAAATGTTCAATGAACAGAAATAAGTTATTTCTCAGGGGATTAAAACGCACACAAGAAGAACGCCAACGGTTAGAAAAGGATACACTTCTCCAGGCAGGAAGTGGTCAATGTTTGAAATACGGTGGAAAATTCTAAGAGCTTCAAAATTTGGGAAAGTTTGTAAAATGCGCCCGTCAACTAGCTGTGCGAATTTGGTTCGCAGTATTATTTATTCATATGAAATTTTGAATATACCTGCAGTTGAACATGGTAAAAGTTCGAGGCGACTGCGATTCAACAACTGGAAAAAGAGGAAGGAATTAAGGTCGAAAAATGTGGTCTTTTCATTGACAAGGACTTGCCTTTCTTGGGCGCAACTCCTGACGGCGTTGTTGGAGATAGAGGTGTTATGGAAGAGATGTTACTGAAGCAGTAAAAGATGGGAAGATACGTTATTTGAGTTATGAAGCTGTCCAACTGAAAATGAAGAAATCACATAAATACTATTACCAAGTTCAAGGACAACTGCACATTGTAGAAAGAGAAATTTTTTTTTCCCTCAGAATTTGGACTTCTGTGGGGAAAAAAAATGGCTGTACTTAGAATTGATAGAGACGACACTTTTTGGAAACAGGAGATGGAACCGCACCTTACGAAATTTTACTACAACTGTCTCTTGCCAGAACTGGTGGACCCAAGGCACACAAGGAATACGGATATTCGAAATCCCTAATATATTATTGAAGCTATTGACGAAAAGAAGAAAAAAAGTGTAACCTGTGAGACTTAGGCCTATAGTTTTTCCTTTTCAGGAATAGCGCACAATCGCCTTCAGGGACAAAATATACTCTTTGAAGAAAATTATAATAGACGGTTTTCAGAAAATGAATTAACATTAAATGCTTATTTAAGAAGATTAAAGCTATGAGTACGAAGAGAATTTCAACAAAAAATTACGAACCCAACCACATAGTTGATTGTATGGGCTGTTGTCTTGTAACTGTCTTTATTTAGGCAGCGAGCTAGTTTTTCTTTCATTAAAACACTACTAGCCAAGGCATTTTAAAGGGAAAAATCGGGCAAACCTAAAAAAAAAAAAATTATGTGTATTAAAATTTTGCACAGGCCTTCCTTTGGGTGTTATAAATTTATCCTGAAAAGTCCCCATCTCTCAGATGCCAGCTCATAATTTTTTATGCAATAAGGGCGTAAGTGCCGAAATATTCATATCACGAATGTTGCGTGAAAAATATTGATTCAAATGTATCGAAGTTTGGTCAAAATTTAAAGTTGAGGGCACTTAGCCATTAATCATTCGTTTTTGTTTCATTATACACCACAAAAATAGTATTTTAACCTGATTTACACTCTATTAATGGAACTGAAAAGTACTAATCCACTACGAAATCACACAGTACACAAAAACAGTTACAGACAGGCAGAAATAAACCTAGATAAAAGTTTTACATTATTTTATAAGTTTTAAAATGATGGGTCGAACATTAATGTGCGATAATTATTTGCTGAAATAATGAGGATCACAACGAGCTACTGCACAACAATGGAATTCAGAGCAATTTATGTTAAATATTAACTATATCATTTCAACATAAATAAAAATATTGTAGGTTTGAAATTTGGCACAGACCTTCTTTTCGGTGTTAGAAATTGGTCCTGAAAAGTCCCCATCTCTCAGATGCCAGCGTCATAATTTTTTATGTAATAAGGGCGTAAGTGCTGAAATATCTATATCACGACTGTTGCACGAAAAATTATCATTATAATATATCATAATTTAGCCAAAATGTTAAGTAAAAGGTACTTAGGCAATTATAATTCATTATTGTTGAAAATTACAACGCAATAAATGTAACATTATTTATATTCAATAAATGGAAGTAAATGTACTGCTCTACACTTTCATAAACTGTATAAAACATTACTGGTATAAGGTACCTGAATTTACTTTATTTATCGTGTTGCTATGGTAGAAAAGATGTATTACTGTTGTTTTATATCTGCCTTGTGTGTGTGTCGCGTAAGTGCATAACACCGGACAGATAATTCTTCCTACAGATACACTAGCGCTGTGGTAGAGCTACTATGACTCTTATTTACCGGTACGCCGGCGATCTGTAGTCGAGCACAGGTTCAGTCGGATGTGCGAACTGGTTCAGACCAGATGTTTCACCTCGTGCCACTGTATTGCACTGCCATGATAAGTGAATAACAGTTCGGTAATTGGTTTTTGTTTCGTATGCTATCTGTGATGTTTATTGGAATAATAAAATAACTTTTAAGACGCATATTCTATCAGTGAAATATTAGAATGAGTGAGAAGTGTTTTATATGTGACAGAGATTTTAATAATGGTGGGCAGACTGTCGTGGTTACAAGAGGCATGGGCAGCCTTGTTGCTGCAAGCCGAGAGCGTGGAGATGGTAAGGAAGATTTTCTTAGTGTTCTGCCTAGTGTTATTGTACATATTTCATGTCGAAAAAATTATACCAGAAAAAGCACAATCGAGAAATTTAGTAAGGCAGAAAAAGGAAGAAACCACGTCAGTGATATTGCATTAAACAAAGTAACATTGCGTTCTTCATTACCATTGTTTAACTTTAAGAGGGACTGTATATTCTGCTGTGAGGAAGCGTCTATCAGAGGAGAAACCAAGAAAGAAGTAAAGTACAGAAAAATTATATATGAATTTCGAACTTTAAGTTTTAGTACCTCTGTTAAAGTAAGGGCCCAAGAGTGAAGCGACAATTGGGGCAGTATTGTTGCAGCTCGAATAGACAGTGTACAGGATCTTGTCGCAGCTGAAGACAAATATCATAAACACTGTCATTTGCAGTTCTTTTCCTTTGGTACCAGAGATGGAGAAACTTACATACGAGGTAGACCAGAAGATATAAATAAGAAAGAAGCTTTCTGCAGATTGACAGAATTTATGGAAAGAAATGATTAATGTCAGTTCCTGCTAGATGACCTTGTTTCACTTATGGAATCCTTCTCAAAGTCATCAACAACAAATTCTTGTTCTTACAGTCGCATTTACTTGAAAGAAAAGCTAAAGTCACACTATGGCAATAGAGTTGTGATCACAGATCTTCCTGGAAAGTCATCAGTAGTGAATTTCAAGGGAACAGCACATCAGCTTCTACATGATAAGTGGTACTCTGATCGTAAAAGTTCTTCGACCGAGGAGCGCTTACGTATTGTTAACACTGCAGCCGAGATTTTGAAAGACTATATTCGCTCCATATATTATGACATAATACATATCCCGCAGTAGACAATACTAGTTTGTCAGATTGCAATATATTTCCTGACACACTGTTTTCACTGTTGGAAACTATTATATCATCTCGTAATCCTGACTCAAACAGTATTAAGAGAAAACGAATCGCTGTAAGACAAGCAGCATGCAGGCCTAGATCATTTATTTCTCCTGTACTCATTGCTATTGGTGTGTATTGTCATTGTCATTATGCTTCCAAACAGCTTGTTGAAGTGCTTAGTAGTCTTGGATTTTCTGCCAACATGGCTGAAGTGCACAAGTATGAGCAGTCAGTATTGTATGAAAATAATTCAAATGCGCATAGTGCTGGTATGTTCACTCAGTTCTGTTTTGACAATGCTGATTTCAACATAAACACATTAGATGCCAACAGTACATTTCATTGTATGGGTGGAATCAGATGTGCAACTCCTGCTTCTGCAATCAAT
Source organism: Medauroidea extradentata (assembly GCA_003012365.1). NCBI lineage: Eukaryota > Metazoa > Arthropoda > Insecta > Phasmatodea > Phasmatidae > Medauroidea > Medauroidea extradentata. The sequence goes on from PNEQ01110853.1 coordinate 8,648, forward strand.
GTTAGTTCCATTCCACGCATCAGTGAAACACGAAAAACAAGTGAGATCAGTGCAGTAGGGAAATTCAACATTTCCTGGTACAAGAAGCCTATATAATCTGGCTTGAAGGAAATCGAAATTAAGCAGCTCTGCTTAGGACCTGTAGATTCAGTAGCTCAAGTACAGGTGATGGACTTACTCTGGATAAGTGGTAGATGGGCAAGAATTTCTGCACCTCCATCATGGAATGGCTATATGAAGGCATCGATGTCTAATCCTTCAACAGACTTTCATTCAACTGAAGTAACACCACTGCCATTCATAAACCTGGAGCCTGGGAATTTATCCACCATTTATTCAGCTCTACTTTTTGCTTCAAAATAGTGCATACAACAAGGACAAACGAGCTGTGTTGTTACTTTCGATCAGCCTTTGTATGCCAAAGCTATCGAGATCATAACATCAAAGGAATCACGTCATTTAAATAATGTAATTGTTCAACTGGATGGTTTCCATCTTTTGATGTCGTTTCTTGGAGCCATTGGATATGTGATGTCTGGAAGCAGCATAGAAGAATTATTCGAAGAGGTGTATGCCAAGACATCTGTCATACACATGATGTCTGGACATGCATACCCCAGGTAATTGAGTTATAATGTAGACAAAGGTTTTTAAATAAGAAATTATATGACATCATTCTGAATTTCCAGTGTTTTGTGACAAATAATTATTACTAGGTATAAAAATTACAGTGTGGTATACTATTATGGGGCACTATTTATAACCTAATTTCTCTTTCAGGTCCCTGAGAGCACATTTCTTGGCACAGCAAGCTATTGCAACAATCCTGCTGGAAAATCTTACCAATATTGATAATAGCACGAAGGCAGAAATATGTATTTTTTCCAGAATTTGCAAACAAATAAGATGGAAACAGGAGACCTTATTTCATCTGCACCAACACTTCTCCTCACTTCAATGGATAATATTTGCACATCTTTAAGCGAGAAAATCCACACAGCAAAACTGTGGATTGAATATTATCATCAGGTAAGGGGCATAAATAAGTCATGTTTTACGGAAAACATTCAAATTTTGGGCACACTTTGTATACTGTATTAACTATGAAAACTTTTTATTGTCCCTCAGGTGGAATTGGTAGGAATGTTTATACGGGCAGAAAGAGTGGGTGACTGGAATCTGCACCTATTCTGTGTGAAGAGTACGCTACCCTTGTTGAACGCTGCAGGACATTTGCATTATGCGAAATGTGCACATATTTATGTGCAGCAAATGGAAGAGTTACCTTTCCGTATGCCACCACATGAGTATACAAGATTCGTAGAGGAAGGAGTTTTTACTATAAGGAGAGGACATGAGTTCTGGTCCGGCACTTGGTCTGACATGGTTATTGAACAAAACCTCATGCGTTCAATGAAGGTAAAAGGCGGCCTGACATCTGGATGTGGCTTTACAGACAGTGTACTTACCCAGTGGATACTTTCTGGTCCTGGGTGTTTGAAGCTTTGTGATGCACTGGAAAAGCTGTGCGGCATCACTAACACTTCTTCAGGTATGATATATAAGACCCTTTTTTAGCTGTATTTTAATGGCCAATGTATTGGGTTTATGGTTAAAGTAGTTCCTTAACAAATATGATGTGTGCTTTTGTTTTCAGAGCAGCATGTAGAATTACGAGACAGCCGGAGGTCAAAAGATGACAGAGATATTCAAAAATTTTTGGACTGGTTCATTGCCCATCCACCTTTCCAGACATCAGGTGTCGTTGCAGATGAGAACATTAATTGCGATCAGGCTGCTGCCATCGGGACAAAAGCCATCAACGATATAGTAGGAGGTAAATTCAGTGATGTGAAGATCAAACGTATGTAAAAGGTAAAACCCCTTGCCATTATGTCAAGGGCTTTGAAAGTGAGAGAAAATGTAATCCCAGTGAACCCACAGCAACTTTTTATGCGTATAATTTTTGTAATGAAGAATGAATGTCACTTCATGGAATATTTCAAATATGAGTTGGCTCCAAAACCACAAGCTCTATTTGATGAAATATCAATGAGGAAAACAGTAAAATCATCACTTGTAAAGATCTTCAAATCGTGTGAGGTAACCAGTGAGAACAATGTAGACTGCAAAGTAGTTGTCGATGGAGGGCACCTCCTGCATGCGCTTGTGTGGCCAAGACCTGCTACATATGGTACATATGGTGAAATATGTGAGGCTTACGTTGTCTTCGTTGAAAAACATTTTTCTCTGACAGCAACTGTAGTCTTTGATGGTTATGACAAGTCAACCACTAAAGAGGAATAGCGAAGGCGGCGTTCTGCAAGGAATTCTTCCACCAATATTTCAATATCTGCCAACAATGTTGTGATATCAGCACAAATGGACTTTCTAAGGAATTGACATAATAAAGATGGACTCATTAAATTATTAGTAACTTATTTTCGAGCTTCAGGTCACCATGCTATTCAATGCTCAGGAGATGCTCATACCACTATAGTTGCAATTGCTCTTCAGTATTCCACAAGCTGTGGTGTAAAAGTAATTGCTACTGATACAGACATCCTTGCGATGTTGACCGCGAGAGCAGGCGAAGATGCACACACTGAAGTTGTCCATCCACTCTCAAGCAAGACAGCAGGAAAGGTTTACTGTATATCAGCTATTCAGCAGGACATCTGTGCAATGAAAGACTATATTTTGTTTTGTCATGCTATGACCAGATCAGATACAACCAGTGCTTTCTTCGGGAAGGGAAAGACGCAAGCATGGAACATCATCAAGAACGATGTTTCCATTCAGAGAACAGTAGATGTTTTTACATGTCCAGACGCAGATAAGAAGGAAGTTATTTCAGCTGGAGAAAAGTTTGCAATGGCATTATATCAGGGGCATGATAATTATTCCACTTTGGATGAACTGAGAGTTTGTATGTATACCTGCAAGATAGCAAAGCTGCCTTTTAGCGCTTCTTTCCAGCTAGCATCTCTTCCACTAACAAGTGCTGCATGTAAACAGCATTCTCTTCGGGTTTACCTACAGGTGCAAGAGTGGTTGGGTCATTCATTAGATCCTGTTATGTGGGGATGGAAAAGGGTTAGTGGCACACTTGTTCCTGTAACCATATGTCTTCTTTCAGTTCCAGAACAGCTCTTGAATGTGATATCGTGTAACTGTAAAAGTGAATGCAGCAACAGATGCGAGTGTGTGCGGGCTAGACTTCAGTGTAGTATTATGTGTGCCAAATGTCGTGGAGCAGCATGCACCAATGTTGGTTTCAATTATGGTTCCGACGAAGAGGAATTGTAAGTGGTTAAATTCATTAATATGCAATTACGAACATTGCGTGATGTTACATTTATATTCACTATTTAAATACTTTTCAGGGTTCTCCCCAGAAACTTTTAATAGCTGGGTGGTATGAAAATTTAGCCGGATGGATGAATTTCACCGATCCCCCTTTAAAGCGGGGGGTCGGGGGTCCTCCCCCGGAAAAATTTGGATTTCAAGATGCAAAATGATGCTACTTAAGCAGTTTTCATATCTAAACATTGAATTGTTATTCTGGTAGAAGTTGCTGTATTTTTATATAACATATCTAACATTTGTGGCAAATTCAAAGAGAATAATCATTGAAAATATTAAACATAAGATGTTTCACTAATTTTAAGACATGTTTTTATAGTAATTACAACTGTTTACATAACGATATCCAAAAAACACTGAAAAAAAAATGCATGTGAATTTACTAAAAGTATAATTTCTAAAGAAACACTAAGAAAATTTATTAACAGCTGAATTTAAAATGGATGGCAAACAAATCATATGAAAATATACAGTGCCATACAGAAGGCATATAAAAGAAATGGCTTTTACTCTCAATAGCTTATTAACTTCTTAAGAATGTTCATAGTTCGGATATTTCTTTAATACTTCTTAGAATAACCACATTTGGTTCACTGATAACGATTACAATGACCTATAAGTTTATTCTTCTCTTCTTCATAGAGGCCCAGTTGTCTGCAGCTTTCTCAAAATCAAAGTCTTTCGGATCGGGTCCTTCCAGCGAAATCACCATCAGATTATTCAATGTCTTCTGATTCATGC
>PNEQ01110853.1:12854-62508 GCA_003012365.1 Medauroidea extradentata
ATAAATTGAAGCTTTGTAAGAAGTGGCACTGACATCTGAATACACAATGTGAAGGTCTGACCACTCACTTTCAAGAAGTTGGTGTAGACTTAGAAAATGCCTACCAGGGGTCTCTTTCAACTCTTCAACGGTCAGCTTTGTGGCGTCCAATAGTGGCTCTATTTCTGTCAAGTTTACATCCTGAGCTTGCCATGCTTTATATAAATTAGACAAATGAGGCAGCACATCTGAGAACATCATAAGTGAAGCTACAAAGTTGTATGTCTTCATGCATTTGCTTAAGCCTTCAGCTGTGACATCGTTTCTTTCTGTAGCTTCTCTTTCCAGTGCATTTATGACACTCACCATGCTTTCTCGTAGGGACTGAACTGCTGAGTCATGAGACAGCCGTCTGGTGTCACTAGCCATTTTTAATTTTACCTGAGGACTGTTAAGGATATTTTGAATTCGAGTTAATCCGGCCATCCTAACAGCAGAATTTTGGAAAAAGAAAAACAGCTGTCTCAAAATATCATTGAACTTTACCAGATAGGGCACTTCTGCAGCTGCTTGAGCACTGGCAAGTGCTAATTTATGATTCACACAGTGGCAATTGAGCATAAGTCCATCTGTTTTATCTTTGAGAAGTTTAGCCACCCCTTTGTTTTTCCCAATCATTACAGCTGCTCTATCTGAGCCCAGGCCGACTAGATTACAAGTTTGCAATCCTAAAGTGTCAAGGGTTTCAATTACCTTGTTAGTTATGGTCTCAGCTCTGCCATCTACAATACTGCATGTTGCTACAAAGCTAACTCTTGTTTCCTTTCTGAGCTGACTAACATATTTGATGTACACAATCAACTGCTTCAGAACAGAAATGTCGGTGGTTTCATCACACCTTACACTAAAATAGTCTGCAGAATGGATATTTTGGTGAATCTCTGATGAAACTTCTGATGCTAATACATCTAGCAATTCCTGCATTATTATTTCTGAAGTGTAGTGAGCATTTTTACCAATGTTTAAATGCTTTAAATATGAACAACCCATAGCCTTGCAGTGTTCAACCAATTTCTCAAACAATGTAGTGTGTGGCAACTCATTTTTTGCCAACCAATACATTGACCTTAAAGCTCCCAGGAAAGCATCTCTGTGTAAGTTGTTAACAATGGAAATAGATTTTTCTATTTGTCCAAATCCAGTTTTCTCAATTACACTCTTTTCAGTTTTAGCAGAGCAAGAATCAGCATGTAACTTACTGTTTTGATGGTCGACCAAGCTTTCTTTCCGTATTCTTGTACATGGAACAGTTACCCAAATAGCTTCTTTGTTCATGGGCCGCTTCTTCCCATACTTCATACACGTGGAACACATCATCCCATTTTCTTGCACTACCAACCAACAAAACTGTTTCAGCCACTCACAGTTAACACCTGATACACGGTGCTTGGCAACATGCTTTACATTTGAACGAGACTGTGAAGAATTCAGCTGAGATGGATCAGCCTCTTCTATGAATGTTTCAGAATTTAATTGACTAGGTTGTATAAATTCTGACTCACTGCTGACACACGGTGGGTGGTGGTTATCTGAATCTTCTTCATTAGAGCCAGTGTGTGAAATACATGAATTAGATGGACCTGCACTAGAAATGTCAACTTCAGAAAAAAATTCACTAGGTTTATTTTCAGACTTCCCTGTTTCGGTCTTTTTAAAATAGCCAAATAAAGTTTTCAACTTCTTACTCATGTTAGCAAGACTGTTATTACTTTGCACCGTATTTTTCCTGCACTACTAGCTCAGCTACCGGGTCACAACTCGTGTACGCGTGCACTGCGGGTTGTAAACAAGCTATTTTTAGACGTGTCTGCGGACGAAGCGTTTTGGGGAGGGAGGGAGGGAGGGAGTAGAGTAGCCTACCCCTTCCATTCATTGAAGAAATAAACAATCCAACGGACGACTGAGGCAAAGTGTGGGAGACAGCCTAGCGAAGCGCGCTTCCCGCATCAACACGGCCATCAAAACATCTCGCTCAACTCGCGTTTCCTTAAATACTATTTGACAAAACTCCATTTAAAAATTATCTCGAGTCCTACACATTATTGCGCCTCCTACGGTATTTTCACATTTTACGTAAGTGACCTAGTTGATTAGGAAAAAAATATTACGGCAAAACTATTTTTATTTACCAAAAATCTGTTGAATGACAATTTGTTGAAAACAGTTCTGAAATAATGAATTTTGAGATAAGTGAAAATTCCATACCACCCACGCCAAGAGAAAACCTTTTACTATGATGATCTGAAAAAAAATCAGCTCTAGGTTTGATAGTTTCCTCGAGGTGGGGTGATATGTTTAGGATTTTGCACTGCGGTATGGCTACACGTGTAGACTTTCCACTAAAGCGTTCACCTTTTCATAGCCGTATAAGCTAAACTAACCTTCACTTGGGACATTTTAATGAATAGTATTCTCTATTTTAAAATAATACTGAGCTGAAAAGTTTATCTACATACGTATACGTAATTAAAAATAAAGATAACTTAATGTTTGAGAACATTGCTGAGTGATATTGCTTGCATTGCTGTAAAACACTGGATTCGCATACGTTAAGATACTGGTTCAATTCCTTGTCCAGGCATTCTTATTTACATTTTCTATATTTTATACAAAATCTCTTTAGACAAATGTCAGAATGTTTTTTTATTATTATATTCATAAATTGTGACAGTATTTCAATTGAAAACTTGTCAAGAGTTGTTCAGCGATTCCTTACTGCATGCTACGGCAATGTAAAGCGCGCACTCCCTCTTCTGTCACGCGACGTTGTGATGTCCGGGGCGGATACAAGTTGTCCATTTTGGTGCAACTCGGCACGGCACGGTCCTGTGGAGTCAACCAGCTGAAGCTCGGCTCGGCACGGCACGGCACATACCAGCCGGCCGGTACGCATTTACGCATTCTGTCACGGCTGTCCAGTCAGTGTACAAAATAACAATCGGCTCGGTGCCGGGCGGTCAGCAAAATTAGCCGGGCGGTGCGCCCATTAAAAACCTCCTGGGGAGAACCCTGCAGTTTTCTTGAAGTGATTGAATAATTGGCTTACATGTCTTATTGTCATTTGCTTAACACCTATATGCAGTACATAAGCAATCATAAGTAATTAACTATTCAACATCATTATTACGACCTATCAGTGCTCAATATTACTTGTGCATTTTAGTTATTTATGTTTACTATCCGAGCTTATATATGTCGTAAAAATATTAAACTAACCATTTCAAAGCTAACCAAGTTTTAAAAAAGTTTATTCTGGCCGATTTCTGCCTACTGGTGGGTGGTAACTGATTTCATGCAATTTGTAATTGTGTACATCCATGCATTGATTACATATCACGTTACAAATTTTTGGAGTGTATTTGACAACAATAACGAATAAAATATGACAACGTGCCTTTTACTTCACATTTCGGCCAAATAACGATACATTTGAATGAGAATTTTTCGTGCAACAGTCGTGATATAGATATTTCAGCACTTACGCCCTTATTGCATAAAAAGATTATGATGCCGGCATCTGAGAGATGGGGACTTTTCAAAATCAATTTCTAACACCCAAAAGAAGGTCTGTAGCAAATTTCAAACCTACATTATTTTTATTTATGTTGAAATGCTATAGTTAATATTTAACATAAATTGCTCTGAATTTCATTGTTGCGCAATAGCTCGTTGTGATCCTTATTATTTCAGCAAATAATTATCGCACATTAATATTAGACCCATCATTTTAAAACTTATAAAATAACGTAAAACTTTTATCTAGGTTTATTTCTGCTTATCTGTAACGGTTTTTGTGCACTGTGTGATTTTATAGGGGATTAGTACTTTTCAGTTCCATTAATAGAGTATAAATCAGGTTAAAATACTATTTTTGTGGTGAGTAATGAAACAAAAATGAATGATTAATCACTAAGTGCCCTTAACTTTAAATTTTGACCAAACTTCAATATATTCGAATGAATATTTTTCACGCAACAGTCGTGATATGAATATTTCGGCACCTACGCCCTTATTGCACAAAAAAATTACGAGCTGGCGTATGAGAGATGGGGACTTTTCAGGATATATTTGTAACACCCAAAGGAAGGTCCGTGCAAAATTTTAAAACTACACTGTTATTATTTTTCTTTATGTAAAACCCTAAAATTCCTGTGCTATATATGGTTGAGGCAGTTTTGGTCAGTTGGCTGTGAATTGTAGCTATAAGGTTAATGAAATTTGAACTAAATAGTTAAATCAATTTTAATGTATTGTTCCAAGTGAGTATTTCTTTTTTAAGGCCTGGTTGCATTTTAACGTATATCTAGAAATTGATAAAGTAACTTAACTTCGATTTTATTTTTGTGAATGCATATGTAATCGGAGGTATTATCGATTGAGTCGGAGCTTTGTAAATATGTTTTAGGCTCCAAGTGGTACATATATTATTTAAGTGCAACATAATAGTGTTCCTTTCCATACATAACACCAAAATTTTGTTAAATGGCAAATATTTATGTTGATCAAAAACAGCTTTTTTATAAGTATCTTCTAATCTCTACAAAAGGTCACTGTATGCTTAGAGAATAAAACAAATAAATAATGTATACAGAATAAGATGGAATGATAAAAATCTGTCCTCTCAGATTCTCAGTTGGAAATGGTTTCCTGAAATTACTATTATTCACAGGAACTACAGAACGTGCGAAAAAGGGCGGTGAGATGGGCGAAGTTACAGCGCCTACAATTTTGCTAATTAAATCCTCGTATTTAGTTTTGAACATAATTGCTTCAATGTCGCCTATCAACATCGTTACAATCGCAGCCGCGTAAGAGTACAAAATTTAATAAAAGATTAGATGGTAACTATTCGGCGTAAAGACATTCTTTCAACACAATGTTGAAATAATTTCAAGTAACGTGTTAACTCGTTTATAAGGAATCAGTCATACAGTTCAAATAAATGCAAAGAGAATTTCACAAACAATTTCTTTTACGATAAAGCCGGTATTTTGTAAGTAAATTTACGAGAACAGTGATAAACAGCAAATTCATTAAGGACATTACTTTGTCGCCACTCTGCTGGCAAAAGGGGTTGATTTTAGGTTTCCTTCAGGGTGCAATGAATTGTGAGCACGTGAGTTCCCTGAAGGGGAGGGGAGGCTGCTAAATGTCCCAAGGAGAGTGGTTTCCCGGGCAGTCGACACGACACAGTCTCTCAGCAGAGCGGGAAAATTCTCACTTTTTATAAAGGGGGTAGGCGTGTTGACCACTCACCATTCTTAGAAGAGCTCCCTCAGGAGGCGGCGTTTTCGGTCCGACACAGGCTTCGGCTCGAAGTCAACTTCCCTCTTCAGTTGCTGGATGCGGGGGTGTGGTAATGGTGTAGGTTTTTCCGGAGTTTTTATGGGGCTGATTAAAGGTAGCTGAAGGCGGTGCAGGTCCCTCAGGATGCGGCTGAAATTGTCTCGTTTCCGTCTAGGCGGCTTGTTTTCAGTGTCCTTGTACTGACGATAAAGTTTGGAAAGGGTTGTGGATTGCTCTGCGGTTTTCTGAGGTGGGGGAATTACTCCCACAGGTATTGTACTTTCACTGACAACGGCCTGTCTGCGCTTAGCTGCGGCTTCTGCCTTACGACCTTCTATTGAGGCTCGTTCCTCAGGCGAGATAGTAATAACTAGGCACTCAATATCAGACATTGGTATCTCGGAATGAAAATATGAAAAACGTTTTTGAACTATATATTGTTATACCTTGACACATTTTTACATTCACTGACTGTACACGCAAGTTACTACATTCGGTTTCTCATATACACAAGTCTCTATACATTACTGGTTTACACACTTCACAATACTTGACCGCGTGGTCATTTATGCACGGAGCCACGGAACTTCTCACGGACTTGGCTCTACTTCCGCCTCCGGCGGTCACAGATATGCGCCTCGTGGCGACTCGCGGTAGGGTGCGTTCCCTAATACTGCCCGCGCTGCTAGGGCGCGTCTCCTTCAAACAGTGCTTTTGGCACAAGAGTAGGTAGGACCAGGTTTCCGCTTAATTCTCAGTAAGCAACCTGTATAGAGGATGGGTAGAGGGGTTTCCGCTTACTTCTCAGTAAGCAACCCACGGAAGATAGGTAATGACGAACAGGTAGGAGGGCGTGTTTCCGCTTACTTCTCAGTAAGCAACCCTGAGGTAAAGTGGACGTCGGGTTTCCGCTTACTTCTCAGTAAGCAACCCTTTCGAGGTAGGGGGATGGTGCCTAGGCTTGCTCGGGGAGGAGGCCCGAGCCCTAGACTGACAATTTGGCTAGGCGAGCGCCCGCCTTATATACCCCTGAGGGGGGCTTAAAGTCCCGTTAGTGGGTGGTGAAAATGGCCGCCGCTGGAGATGAGGCCGTCTGCTAGCTAGCAGGCACACCACTCCAACACCCACAAATCTCCCACACTCGGCAAAAAAAATACGTGACTCTATTTAAACATTCCCGCAGGGCCGTGGAAATGTCCGTGTTGCCAAAAAAGAAAGAAACAAAACACTAAATAAATACACAGACTTAATAATATTACGTTTACAATAATTACATACACACTTTCTCTCTTAAAAGTTCATATTTCGCCGCCTGGCATTATTTGTATTGCGTCCATCTGTTTGTTTACATTGGTTATGGCGGGCGTGAATATATACATACAAAAATGGTAAATATAACATCTCTAAACCTTTAGTTTTATGTTTTACGGCAACACGGCTCACAATACTGGATTTAGATGACCCTTTGGGTGATAATGAGGTAGGCCTAACTCTTACATATTACTAATATTACGGGGCCGAGCGTAAAATATCTCTAAGCACCTTGCAGGGTGCGTCAACTTGATTCCTTACGAGAGATGAAAAACTTTATCTTAAGCTGATCGAGTTAGTTCACAATCGAAACTACAAACTTTGGCAACTGTAGGTTCAACCTGAGACGTTAAAAATTAATATACTTAAATACATTATTGTTCACGTAAACCAAATTAAGAAAACAAATGTAAGTGTATTGCATTCAGATTTTAATTCGCCCCCGTAAAAAATAAAACCTATATTATTTAGCCATGCGTTGTTGTGTTGTATAGCCTTTTAGAATATAAGTGATGTAAAAAAAAAGTTATTCCACATTCTGTTCTTTTGCGACCTAGTTTTCAAAGGCAGAAATACTTGCACTTTACAAAATTTATTTTGCAATGTTAACTCCGTTTCTACTCGCATTGTGTACGTGTTTACTTAACGATATTTCTCAACATTTACAATTACAGGGACTGCAAAAGTTTAGCGCTCACCAATGCAAGCGCGCGAGAGTAGACAGTGAGGGTAATCTCTACCTGGAGGACAATACACAAGCGACTGCCGCGGGCTGCCGGAGGGGTGGAAATTGTTTCCCCCTCCGTGCCACCATAGCAAAGTGACGCACGGCGAAAATGCCAACCAGAGCCTTCGGAGATTCTGCCTAGTCCCGCCCACAGACCCTGTCTCAGAGTACATTGCCCCCGGTGTTCCAGAACAAGCCCGTCTATATTTGCCTCTTAAGAATGTTTGCAATAGTTAAATTGTGAAATACAGAACAATGAAATGCAATGATAACACATTGGCCTTTCATTTGGGAGAACTCAAGCTCTATCTCCGACTCCGGCCAATTGATTTTGGTCTTCCATGGTTTCCAGAAATTTCTTCAGTCGAATGCTGGGATGGTTCCTTTAAGAAGGCCATGGCCAACTCCTCTCCCAGCTGTTGTTATTATACCTAGTTGTGTGTCATCATCTCTAACGACATTGGGCCACGGGGGTCGAGGGGTCAGACCACTCACCTCCCACCAAGGCAAACCGGGTTCGATTCCCGATTGGGTCAGTCTCCAGATTTTCGCATGTGGAAATTGTGCCGTACGATGCCGATGGCCGGCGGGCTTTCTCAGGGATTTCCCGTTTCCCCCGCCCTTTCATTCTGGTGCCGCTCCATACTCTCCTCATGTCACCCCTCACCTGCAACTGAAGACCTTGATGTTATGCGTTGACCAAAATATCCCTCACTCACTCTAATGACATTGCTGTTGGCGAGATGTAAAGCCTACTTACTGTATCTCAAATTGTGAAACATTTATTTGGGTGAATTGGATATTACTGCATATGAGTTTCACACAGATAGTCGGGGAATTTTTTGTTAATAGTCAGGGAAAACCGGGAAATGTCAGAAAATTTCATTTCCGGTTTTCTGTGGCCACCCTGCACATGCAATGTATGTGGCTTCAAAAATTTTTCTTGCCAATGTAAATTTTACCTGCAGATGTTTGTCATTTTTTTGTGGACAGGGAGTTTTCATATATGCTCTCTGGGTGGGACTCATGTCATTTGAAGGATGTGTATAAAATAAAATAAATACACATTTCATTTAAAAAGAAAGAAAACATATTATTACTTATAATTAAAGATAACTGAAGTGGACTTATCAAAAAATCCATTTTATTGAATTTTTTTTGGTTTTTGGGGGTTAAAAATTTTCTAATACGATTTTGTGAGGCTATTCTTGGGCAACATGAGACTATGTAAAACTGTCGTTCTACTGTATTTATAATTATCTTTCTTAGTGGAATGCACTGTTGACATTGACATAAATCTACTGACAAGATATGCAAATACATCACGTTGTTAAAACTATAGCCAAACCAAATGATTTGGAGAATTATAACGTAGAAGACTGTTTAGGAGTAGGAAAGCAATGTGACTTCAGCTCAAGTATTAAGTCGCTAACACGAAGCAATAAGAAATATCATTTAAGTAGTCTTAATAATAATGGCATACATTATTGTGTGTTTAAGGCCTTTAGTCATAAGATCTACGTCTAGCAAACATCAACTAAGTTCCAACAAAAAAAAACATTCCCAAGTGTTTGGACTGAGAGACAGCTTTCGAAAGCGCTGTTAGCAGACATTCACCTGGTGGCTTGCAAACTACTCGCATCCTATAAACGACTTTCGGAAGCTTGCCAGCTGAAAGTGCATCCACGTCCACTTGAAGTGTATGGCAACATAGCACCACTTTTCTTCCATTGGATAGTACGCAGAATTAATATAGAAAAACACCCTGCAATTTTTCGATTGTCTTTTCTGACATTTCACGTTTGTTGTTCATATCTGAGATGATGTTATTGTCTTTGGATGTAGGTTAAGTACGTAAAAGCAATATTATTTGTGAAGGTTAAATACGTTTAAGGTAGTATTTGTGAGGGATTTTTTTCAGTGAGCATAATATTGTGTTTGCATGGAGAACAGTACAGATTTTGCAAATGCTTAAAACCAATGTTTGTATTATTCAATAAAGAAATACATAAAATGGAAAATAAAAAACCAACTATGGAATAACCTGTCACACAAGTCACTTGATGAAAGTACGAGAACATTTTAAAATTGAATCGTTTATATTTACAGCTGACATAATTATCGTAAGAAACTAAGGAATATATTAAGATCGTAAACACGTCACATAAAATGTGTACATACAGAAAACGTTTTTCATTAATATGAATTTACCGTCATTTTCGGATAATTCCGTTATTATTTCTACGCAAAATTCTCTCTTATTTTCGAAACAAAGGTACTAAAACTGCAAACATATACACATGCTGTAACAATTTTGGTTTGTGAAAATTCTCACCTTTTAGCAAACCCTCCATGTAATATTGCGTACACTTTAAACGGATCTAGTATACTTAACAGTAGCTTCTGTTTACTGAAAACTTTCAAATACATAATTCCTTAAACTCGTTCCAATCAAAAATATCTTTTAAAAATGTTCCCTTTTCTTATGTAACAAGTATCGTTTGACAGGTTATTCCAGGGAAGATCCGCCGCCATTGGTATAAAGACACAATGAAAACAGCTGAACAGGCTTTCGAATCACCGTCTGACCACATTCACCTGGAAGTGAATGACTTTTCACTTCCAGGCAGTCAACCAACCAACGAAAGAGGTTTATAGTGTGTGTTTCGGCCAGAACAGACTTTCAGTGATTAGATAACCACCGAAAGCCGTTTATAGATACGGCCCTCAATCTCTTAATAATACTCAGATAGAGAGGACTATTAAAAATTTATTTTGTTTACAAATTTTGCAAAATTTAATATTTTAAAATTAAAATTTAAGTTAAGCATAAAAAATTTGAAAGCTTTCTGAATGTCATGGTATTTATACAGAAGATTCATGTAAAATAATTTTTGTTTGAAGGTGATATTTAGGAAACTAACTGGGTACATATTTCTTTAATAATGGTTCCCCATTCAAACTCAGTGGCTGCCACATTGATAGGCAAAGGGCATTGGGATATGGAAAACAGAAAATTGTTAAAACTGCACATGGTTACTTTTAGAGTAGCCACTGTGCTTACATGCATAAAGTTACGTGTCCTGACAACAAAATTGGTAATTGCAACTGCATATATGAGGCATTTTTCAGAACTTTAGAAGTTCACGCACAATTTCTGAATGCCGGCTCATGAACATGTGTTTAATGTAATATAATCAGTGATGCAGAGAATGAAAATAAAAGCTATATTTTATGACTTGAAGTACTCTTATTACTAACGTGATCAACAAGTAGTTGTGAACCATTATCATCTCCATCCCCAGGATCTGACGGTCACCTCCAAGCTAGTGCCAAAATTACCTACATTTTCCAGAGATAGCAAGTTGACCGGGCCCAGTAGTGAAACAAGCAATCAGAAGCATAACATTGAATAAAAGTTTTCTTTGCTAACTATGAGTACTAAAAGGAGTTTTTTTTTACAGAAAAACAACAGGGTGCCCCAGAAAGAAAATTAAGATTATTATTCTACACTATACTACAAAATTTTAATTTTTTTTTTTTTCGTATTGGACAATTTAGCTAGGTTTCACCAAAATGTTTTAAAAAAATTCAACTGCTTGCATCTCCACTTGTACATAAACTTAACTGGTTTAAAAATAAGTTATAGCCTTGTTAAAAAAATTTTTTTATTCCAAAAATTTATAACAAATATACCTGTTTTTTAAATCTTGCATAAGGGACGGCGGCCACGAAAATTAACAAAAAACCTGTATCCCAGTTTTGGAGAAGAAGGTTGGCAGGATGAATCGCTTAGGCATTAACAGAGTCTGAGAGGTAAACTTTACTCAGTCATGTGTGCAGTAAAATTTTGTTTTGCCATGCCAACCTCTACAAAAATATAATTAGAGCCAGTAATTAGACTGATAACAGAAACTAAATAATAATAACTAAGTAATAAATAATAAATATGAAAGCAAAATAATTTACCTGAAGCGGGTCACATCATAAAATTATGCCCCATGATAAGGATTTAAATAAAGCACAAGAAAATATGTGTATTCACACCATGCTGCTCGTTGGAGAAGAAGGAAGTGGGCCTAATCCAAATCCAGACAGGCAGCCAAAATGAAAATGGACTCATCATCCCTGATTATCTTGAAACTTTAACTTTTTGAAATATGGGAGGATATATTAAATTTGTTTGTGAACATATACCATTGCTCATGATCTGCTAATCAAACTTTTGTTGAATGACAAAGTACAAAAAAAGTGTACACAAAAAGACAGGGAAAAAATAGAAAAAAAGCAATATCAAAGGAATTGTCAGTTTTTAATATATTTTTAAAATTATTATGTTAGACAAAAAGAATCCTAGAGATAGAATTCAGTCGAATATCGACATAACACCCAGGCACAAAAGACAGACGCAAATATAGAACCAGTTTCCCAGTATGAATAAAATATGGAAATGGATGAAAACAGTGAACAGTGGACAACAAACAAAAGACAGGAGACAACACAAGTTAAAAACAACGAAAAAATGCAACGTTTCTGGATTTGCGATCTATTCCTGAACTGTTGCATTTCTTTGTTGATTTTAACTAGTTTTGTGTTGTCTCTTGTCTTTGTATGTTGTCCACTGTTACTGTATTTGTCTATTTCCATCTTTTTTCATATTGGGAATCTGGTTCTATATTTGTGTTTGTCTTTTGTGTTTGGGTATTGTGTCATTATTAGACTGAATTCTATCTCTAGAATTCTTTGTTGTCTAATATAATAATAAAAAAAAATAAACAAAATTGACAGAATTCTTCTAAGATTGCTTTTTTTCTGTCTTTTTGTGTGCCTTAATAGTGTTTTTTTGTACTTTGTCATTCAAGACAAGTTTGATAAGCAAATCATGAGCAATGGCTTATGTCCATAAACCAATTAATTCTAATTGTAAACTTTCATTGCAACAAACACTTAAGAATCTCAATACATGAAATGTTGTTTTGTTTTCTATTTTTAAATTTTCCCTTGCAATACTAATTGTTAATAAAACAAGCAATTTCCAAAATCAACATTAAAACCAAAATAAACAAAAATTAATAAATTTTAACAAATTTTTTACTCAAAAATATCAGTATCAAAAATTCACTAAATATTCCAGGAGTTGTATATGTAAGGGTACATGTCATAAAAAGGGAAAATGCCGTTTTGCTTCTAGAATATTTCAATAACTATTTTTGAAAACAAAAATGTCATTGTTTAACTAATAAGGCACTGTGGATATGTTTCATTGATTCAAAAAAATTTTATTGCAATATATGTTATTCTACTATGCTATCAGATCTGCTAGATGCTAAAGCAATTCAAATAACTTTTAAGTAACAAACATTGCTTCTATTATCTTAATCCATTAATTCACACTAAACAGTGGCTCAATAGATTCAGTGTCAGCATCCATTATGGAATGAAGTCGTGCTGTTGGACCTACAGGTACAGGAGGATGAATTATCTTCAGTATATTACGCAGCTGGATTGAACATGTGTGATAAGCTTGCTGTTTCTTAACAGGAAAGTGGTATCCACTTGTTGGGCCGTGAGGCAGCATGAAGTTAACAGTAATGTCCTGTAACTCATAGCCAACCTGTGTAACTTCTGCCACCCACCGTTCACGTTCATACACCCAGGCCACAAATATTCCCGTATTTAAGCTATGGATGATGTGCAGTTGATCAGCTGTTATATCTTATCTGTTGCAAAATGAAATATTTTCCATAACGACGCTTCCTGCTGTTATTGAAATAGAGAGCTTGTTTCCATCACAAACCCACATAAGACTTTTGCATTCCTTCCACTGGCCCAATTTTTTTTTTCTCTTCTAGTTTTCTACCTCGAAAATCTTACTCATTCTCCTTATATAATAGAATTAACCTGATTGCTGTAGTGTACTTGAAACTGTTTGGACAAACTCTTCTGCACTCTTGAGTGGCTTGTATCACAGGCTTAGATAGAATATATTTAGTGGGATAGTGTTTCACTAGATCTCAGACTCCGTCACATGGCCCTTTCCATGTCCCCTTGCACTAAATACCCATTCAGAGGGAGTTGGTGATATTGAAAGTTCATAAAGATGAAATATGTTTTTCAAGTGGCTAACAGCCCATCAGAGATTATGCTGAGTCTGGTTGGTTAAACGCTAAGGCTTGCTTAAATCTCCTGAAGTGCTAATAATACACATGAAAAATAATATACTGTGTCATCGCTTATAACTGTGAAATTGGTTGTCTGATTGTTGATATAGGTCACTGTTGTAGAAATTGATATTTGATCATTCTGCTAGTGGTAGCCCTGTACTTCTCCTGGTAGAAACAACAGACCAATTCTCTGCAAAATACCAATGAAGGACTTAACGTTTGGTGGATTTTTTAAATTCTTTTTTAGTATGCACCGTTTGGTGCTAAGTGCGGTGATGGTTGTGTGTGGCGAAACTTTATTGAACTAGTTCTTGGCTTGGTTTGCGATCTCTTTGCTTTTTCTTGTAGTGTATACTTGTGTTCTCTTTTTTTCCTTCTCTTCTTTACCACACATGTGCAGTTCACTAGGGTTCTGGCCAAGCCTTTTGCTGGTGTGCTCAAGTTGTCTTGTTACTTATGTTCTTCTTGGTCTGTTGTCAGCATAATGTAAGTCGTATTCTGCTCCAGTAACGTAGTGTAGGTTAGGAACTTGTTTCCCCATGATGGCAAGGCAGCAGCTGTTATGTATGTTTTAGTTTAAATTATTCTAGTAATTTTCACTAAATTATCTTTTTTGGTTGCAGTTTTATGAAAATTCTTGTCTTGACTTTAAATTACATTATGGATAGGTCTGTTCGCGTATTTGAGTATACATGTATTTTCTCAATATTTGAAGCGTTCTTTGGTATTAAAGTTTTTGGTATTTTGTGCCGAGTTGTTCATCGGCCTAAAAGTCAAGCATGTCGTGAGCTTTGTTAGCAATTATGCTAGTTTTTAAGTTTTCTTAATTCAATATATAATTATTCGGAACGGAGCCAGTTGACACGATAACTGTTGTGATTTTAGTACCTTAAGATTTGACTATTCAATTACTGACAGATGATGTGTTAGGAATTTTCTGTGCATGTAATGTTAAATGTTTGTATTTGGCGCATTGTCCCGATCTAGTCCATGTTGACATCAACACTTTTTATAGCTAGCATATTTTTTGTAAACTTGTTGAATTATTTTACGTGCGTATAAGCATTATCTGTGATTGTTACATACAATTTTATAGTTGTGTGTGTTATTTGACACACATATTTATTGAGTATGTAATGATTACTAATTTGTTGATAATCTGAACGTTGGTAAAACATTACTATTTATTATTGTAATTTGTAATATTGTATGGTCAGTTTGACACACGTATTGATTGAGTATGTAACATTCACTTATTTATTGAAAACTTGGAATTGTGTAATAATAAATAGAGCTAACCTTTATGCTTTTTCTTTTTATGCTAAACCTTTGATTACACATTTAGATAACGTACAATCTTTTGAGACATTTTTCATGATTTTGTATTTTGTCAACTGTTCTTTTGAACTTAACTATTTATTTGAACCACCTCTTGCAACCGCAAAGGGGGTTTCAAGTACGGAAGATGTGTTTACTTTATATATTCTTTAGAGGAATATAAGTTACAATCTTCACTGTTCATTTAGAAAATTTTCATACAATAATGTATTAGCATTGACTTTTTTACTAGTTGGCTGCTTTCCCATGTTGTGTAGCTTACTTCATCATTCTTATCTGCTGAATCTTAAAGTTGTAAGGTTTACAGAGTTAGTTCATATTCACATGGACTTTTTGGACTTTCTTGAAATAAGCACGGTTCACTCTCCATAACACAGATAACTAATGATAACACCTGAATCACAAGACAGTCAGATGGACTATCATTTTTTGTAGCAGGTTTTTCAGAGTAACTACAAAAAGGAATGAAGTTTGAGCAGCACACACACACTAACTTCTCTTTTTGGATGTGGTGTTACACATTTTGGAAGGTTCCAGATAGTTCCAGAAACTTTCCATGGCTTAAAATATATACAGTGAAACTTCCTTGCTAAAAACCTGCAGAGACTATATGAAGTTTGTAATAATAAGGTTTGTATTACTAGATTTTGTAAACACTGTAAAACGTTACTAAAATATATAGGTTACTATCCAGGTTGCTTATTGCCAAAATGTAATGATTCTTTTAACACAATTATGACCTATTTTAGCAGTAGACAAAATATTATTTTCACTAACAAGAAAATTTTCTTATTTTTATTCCAAAATAAAAGAAAAGGACTTATGCAGTAATGAGGTTAGTATTAACAATGTTTTACTTACATATAGAACAGAACAATTAGAAGCATAATATTTATATGGTGAAATTTTTAGGGTTAAAGAAATTTTTAAGGAGAGTCTGTTTTTTTTCTCTTTAAACATACCAAATATTTTGGTTCAGTCAGGTTTTTTAGAGTTCTTAAAGTTTTGACGAGTTTATGCAGGTATTCTCCGTTCACTCTTACTTGAGTTTTAGGATAAACAAAGCAAATTACAAACAAACATGTTCATTGGCTGCCGACCGCAGTGCACTGTGATCTTGCATAAGAAATATATCCTTCTTATCTGTCGTGTACATATAAATTTACCACTCCATCACATAATGAGAGAGTTTTACTAACATATATATAATATTAATAGATGGTGCAAACACAATCTACGACGCTATATGTTTATTACTATAATTATGATTAGTAGACGACACATCCGTACAGTTTATTCATGGGTTGTTTAACGACTGACGCACTCTTAAACGTACATGTTTTTTTTTGGTACACTTGCCAATATTTAGAGATGTACAATACTCTGAAAATACCAAAGTTCAGTACAGTAATAATTACCACTGTAAAAATAAGACAGAATTATCACAAACAAATCTAATATTTTATTTCTCATAGTATTTTTGGACATTAACACGTCAATGATGTGGCTACTGCAAATGTTTTTTCCTTATAACCATTTTCTGTTCCAGTTCGCCTGAACCAAAATTCCTTAATTCTTGATCTATTTTGTCGCGTCCTCGTCACTCGCGCCAGTAATGTTTACATGGTCTAACTTGTGGCTTAGGTTATGTGACGGACGTGAACAGTGAAAATGTCTTGCATGGTTTTTTGAAACATGGATATATATCTTCATTACTAAACAAACTATGGTGATGAAGGCACAGAGTCACAAATAAAATTCTCACGTAACATTCTTTATAAAACATAACAAATATGTGACATGAACTATCAACAGATTGTTTGATGATTATCAAAAATGATTTTTCAAAAACGAAGTACAAAATAATCCAAGAAGACTTAATCACTCATTTTGTTCATGACTTTTTTTTTCTGCATGTAGTACCAAATTTTCGTTACGTTAGTACCAGAATATCTGAATACAATCATTAGTCATGGATTGATAATTACAATTGAATTTTGAAATTTACAGTAATTACTTATGACGTCAATATTTTTTTCAAATCGTTATCCAATTTTTGTCTTTATATGTTGATAACATGTACAAAATTTTCACGCAGTATTGTTTCAATAGATGGCACGTTGTTGTTTTATATGACACCAACTGTACACAGTTTTGTCGGTTGAAATTAGTATGTAGGCACGCTGCTCAAATTGAGCCAATCAGAAGCTAGCGAAATGCAATGATATGATGTTATTTGTTTACTTCAGAACTCAGGTTAGAGTGAATGGAGAATAGTCTATAATGTTTCTATGATATGTATATTTTTTGTTTTGAATTTAATGTTCATATATCTATTTGCTGGTGAAACTTTAGTAAGTGTTGATCGAAATTGTATGCTTGTAGTTATGTTTAGGCCCTTATGGCCTTGTGATAATTTTTTTTAGTTCCCTTATGGGATTGGGAAAACTTCAACTCGGGGCTGTGCAGTGTCGTGCTAACTGTGCCGGTTTTCAGGCGGGATGACCTAGCTGCAGTTGTATGTGCCTGGAAGTGGGAGTGTTGCATTGGGACGGTATGTTATGTGGCCTGATACCGGACGTATCTGTGCTGGCGTTTTCGGGAGTAACGTATCTCCATACCCCGTTCTGTGTTGCATGCTTGCATGCATTGGGAAGAAGGGATAGTTGCTGCGTAGCATGCTTTGGAGCATTGGTTGAGCTGATGTATGTTAGCAACAGAGCTCAAGTTGTTGAGGTAGGAGGAGCTATTCAAGGGCAGTGATTGGCCGATGTGTTTGGAGGATGTGGGTGGCATCTGGATGTACATGATCAGTGGCTCGTGAATCCGTGTCTTCCACACTGGGTCATCGAGAAGAGAAGAAGTGTTTCGAGATCCTGTTTGAAGCGGCCGGAGGAGCCGGAGAGTTTTAGTCATCATGTGACGACTTAGGATTAATATAGTCACTTAGTTCGTGCCGTTAGAATGTAGGCAACAAACCACATTTTCAGACATTCCTAGTGCATAGTTGTTTATGTGTTGTGTAAGTTCCTGTAACAGATCGTAATCAAGTTTGAACTTTTACTAGGAATTTCAGTATCAGTTAATTACTTAGACATTGATTTAGAGGCACCGGAAGTGGTAACGTAGTTACTGGAGGCATGATAGAGTTATTAGGAATTTTCTGAGATGTTTTTAAAGTATAAAATTAATGGTAATGTAGAGGTTAAAGAATAAAATCCGAAAAATCTAGAAACATACGTTGGCATAGTGAGGAATAAAACAGAGTTGTTAAATTTATTAGATTGAAACTATTTTTTAGTATGCCAGATCATTACGTAGCTAGACACGAAGCATTAGCAGTGAAATAACCAACACAGAGTTAAAAATATCTGAGTTCTGGTTGTTAATTCTGAATCAATAGCAATGAATGTAAAATATGAGAAAGTTTTGATAATTATTAAATGTCAGTGTGAACCTAATTCTTTGTCCAACATTATTATTTCTAATAGATTGTAAGCTCCCTATTCATTACTTATGGTAATTAGAAACTTATATTTTAATTTGGGTACCAATATTGTCAGCCAGTATAAATATAAAAATTTAAGTCGACTTCTCTATAGGTATAATTCATAAATTAAGAGAATGATTATAGGCCTACCACGGTTCTTAAAAGGTCTAGGTACAGTCTCGCAACAGAAGCCAAGCCATATGTTCAGTTAGCTGAAGGCATTATTTCTCTAGGCGTTTGTAAGAAACAGTATAAGCAGCTCTGCCATCTTCTAGTTTTGATGCAAGTAGAAAAGATTGTATAAGTAATTTGTTCCCTAGGTCTCTATTTGGTTGTATTGTGTTTTAATTGGGGCTTCATGCTACCCCTTTCCCAATAAACGTTGATCCTCGTTTAGCACATGGTGGAGATTTTGCCCCTTTAGCATCATGTTGTATTTATTTCTGACCAGGATATTTCTTTCCGTTAAGTATCCTGTCTTAAAATTTGACCCCTAACAAAGAGAAAGGTTGATTCCCTGGCTACAGTGTAGGTCGCTACGCTGTGCATCACAAAACTGCTGGGGCACTGGCTACTGCGTACATCCCTATATTACATGTCACAAAAATGATGAAGACACTGGCCTTCTATGCATACTCAAGCCCTGTCTATTCGTTCACTGTCTGCTGTTCCACTGAGCAGCAGCCAGTGAACAAATGGTCGGGACTTGAGTATGTATAGGACATTTGATTCTAACATGTAGGTCGTTGAATTTGCGAATTTTTGCCATCTCTAGGATATATGTAATAAAATAATTTATAAGAAGTGCACTTACCAAAGGGTCTGATTACACTTAGACAAAAAATTAAAATTTTTTTATTAATAAAAAATTTTAGAAGCCAAATGGGTGTTTTTTCCTTTTCAAGGCATAATGTACCCTTCCGTGTACAACTCCAAGAATATTTGTAGAATTTTTGAGATTGATGTTTCTAAAAAAAATGTTTAAAAATTTTTTTTGTTAATTTGGAGACATTTTAGTTTAATCATCTGTGGGAACACAAATACTTACAAGCAAAAAAGGATTCATTCATTTATCTCTACTTGTTTGAAAATTATTGCATTTCAAAAAAATATTACGTACCAAAAATGGCTTTTGCATGGTCAACTTTGAACACCCTTACCTTAAGTGCAAATTAAAAACTTTACCTCATTTTACCACTCAAATTTTTTAAAAATATCAGAGACAATGACTCCACCCCCTTGCCTGCCAGAAGATGGATTGGGCCAGTGGAAATCTTCCCATGTACAGGACTCTTACATCCATCAATAGCCAGGAGTATAAATTTGTTGCACTGCTTTACACCAGAATGAATTTGTGATTAAACAAATTAAGAGGCCTCCTAGATAGACTGTGTTTGTGTGAGTGAGGCAGCAACGGTAAGGTTGCTGTTGGCCGACGTACGTAATGCATTATCGCCTCTCTGCGCATGCTATTCAGCTGGCACGCAGTGCTTTACCATTACACTTCTTCCTATGGGACTTAAAGCGGTGACCACATTATTTTATTGGTGGCCAGCATAATTCAAAGTCTAACGTTTGTTTCTATAGTTGTGTTTTTCAAATTCTGTTATAATTTTCACAGGTACGGCAGTCTGAAAACCCCATTTCTGGACATTCTAAGAGGCCCAAAAATTATGTGTTGAATAAACGTGCCGAATTTTTAAACTGTAGCAACATATTTTAAAGTGCGTGTTCTTTTTGTTGATATATAAATATAATGCGTGTTTAGTAGTTTCGTCAAAAAAAGAATAATCGCAACTTGCTACAACACATTTATTGCGTAGGTAGGGAGGCCCCTTAAGAATTAACATGGGTACTACCAAAATTGTTAAAGTTTATGCAGAATTCTCTTTGCATGGTTCTAAAAGTTATAAGGTGACACATTATAAGTGGTGAATAACAGACAAAATGGTGCAAAATCAGTGAGAAAACAGTTGCAAAACAGTTTGAATAAATGCTTCAGCAGCGAGTCATACAAAACGTGTGATTTGTACACCCCCTGGAAGCAGGTAGCGCATAGCTGCCATGTTATCTCGATCCTCCCAACACACACGTATGTGATGTGTGTGTGATGTGCACACATTATTGTCTAGTCTTTGTTTATTCTTCATTTCATGCATATCACATAATAAAGTACCAGTTATGTTAAATTCTGTGTGAATTGAGTGACTTATTTTGTGTGAAATTTATCAGAAGCGCAAACGTTTAACTTTAGAAGATCAAATAGCTGTGATAAGGATGCATGAAAAAGACAAATCAAGCGTCCATGATGTTGCCTGCAAATTTAACATGTGGAGAACTCAGATTGCGGACAATAAAAAATAACGAAGCAATACGGAAGTCTTAGACAGAGAATAGCTGCGGTTCCAGCAAACGTGCATTCCCAAAAATGGCCCGGCTTTGTATGCTAAAAAACTGACGAGGCTCGAGAATACAGTGTAAGGATAGTAAGTAGAAAAGCCAAGTAACGTAAGGGCTGAGCTGGGCTAGCTCACCCTCATTGTGTTTCATCATGTGTTCTTGACCATATTCGTTTCTGAGAAGATTTGAACTGTGCGCCTACGAGCCCCCGCCAATGAACTCATTAGTCCCCCTCTCCTCCACCGACGTCATGTGTTCGTGTATCTTCGGGCGGCTACGGCCGTCTTCGTGCCTTCCCACCCTTTACCCCTTCCCCTCCCGTCCGGCTAGTCCATGCCACCGACGCCTGCCTCCCGGCACTCTGCCTTCGCTTCTCGACCAGCATGGTTCAAGAGATCAACAGAAATGGTTCATGAACAGTTGTGGGAATTCCTGTTAGCATGTGATCCTCGTTTAAGTTCTAGGACTGATGACTCTTCCGCACTGGAGCTGTGTGTGGCAAACGGACAGGTTGTAAAGTGCAACCGATCTGTCATGATGCATTTCAAGATCAATAGATTTTCTTGAACGTACCATTTTCGGATCGTTCAAATGCTGATTGCTGACATTGTGTTAGGAGTAAATTTCTTGTATCACACTCGTGCAGTGGTTGACGTGCATGGTAACTGCATAATGTTCAAATTTGCCCCCCAGGTTATTTGTCCGTTACGTAAGTTTAAGACGTCCACTCTTGCCCCGTTAGGATGTGTTGATGTGCCAAGTCCCTCTCGGGAGGAAGCCTTGGAGAATTTGTTGAGTGACTTTTCAGATGTTGTTACCACACGCATCAGTAGTTGTGATGTCTTACCCTACAAATTTGCTGTAACCGATGATGTGCCGGTTAGAGTACCATTTTATTCTTACAATCCTCCTAAGTTGGCCATCATGCGCCAAATTGTGGACAAATTGCTTATTGAAAGTGTAATTTGGCCCTCAACTTCGGGTTACGCTAGTACTGCCTTTTTGGTGACGAAAGACGGCGGACATCGGTTGGTCACCGATATGTCAAAGGTCAATGAGAAGATTTTTCTTGACCCTTTTCCAGCTTCCACTGTAGACGCCGTTCTTCAGCACCTTGGAAAGTCTAGTGTATATTCGGTAATAGATCTTAATGCGAGTTTCCACCAGTATCTTCTGCATCCTCATTGTCGGAAACACACCACCTTTCGAATGCCATGGGCACATTTTGAATTCAGTCACATTCCCATGGGGGCTAAGTTTAGGACGCAGGCTTTGTCACGCGTACTTGACCACGTATTGTCAGACCTTAAGTTTAAATGTGTCTATAATTACATAGACGATATTGTGTACAGCAGTACTTTTGAGGAGCACTTGGGACATGTGCGCCTGGTTTTGGTCCGGCTGCGCTCTGCCGGTCTTACTGTCAACCCTGGAAAGGTCTCATGGGTGTCGTCGTCAGTAAAATTCTTGGTGTATGTTGTGTCCGAGGGGCGCTTGATTATGGACCCTGAGCGAGTCCGTCCTGTCGTTGAGTTCCCACGCCCGAAGAGTGTTCATAAGGTTTCACGTTTCCTGGGCCTGTTGGGTTATTACTCCCGCTTTGTTCCTTATTTTTCGGAGCTGGCTGCGCCGCTAAATTCCCTGAAATGTAAGAATATAGCCTTTGTGTGGGGCGAAGAACATGAGGGCAGTTTTGTTAAGCTGAAGACAGCCTTGGCTAATGCTCCGTCTGCATATGGCAGATTTCGATCTAAGGTTTGTGCTTCATGTGGATGCATCCAGTGTTGCGCTCGGTGCGGCACTGAGCCAGTGGTGGGATGGCATGTTGTGTCCAGTTGGTTTTGTCAGCCGTACATTGTCCGACGGTGAATGTCGGTTGAGCTCGTTTGAAAAGGAGGCCCTGGCATGCGTCTGGGGGACGGCAAAATTTTACTCCTTTCTTAGTGGCTTGGAATTCAATCTATGTACTGACAACAAAGCAGTTTCGTGGTTATTGGGGCATGCTAATGACTTTGGTAAATTAGGTTGATGGGCTTATCGGCTGATGCGATTCCGTTTCGTTATCCAACATGTACCAGGGTCAGATAATGCCGCTGCCGATGCGCTATCGCACATGTATGACCCCGATGAGTTTGTTGTCGAGCCTTCTAGACCTACGTCCTCTGGAACCTTAAGCGCTGCCTTTACCACCAGCCAGAGTTTCTATGTGAGACTTCAGGAAGCCCAGTCCTCTGATCCGGTGTGTTGTGATCTGGTCGCCGCAATCCAACGCGGAGATCAAGTCCCTTACGTTGTTAAAGATGGTCTTTTGTACTACGTGGGAAGCCGAGGGAGCGTAAAACGTCTGATGGTTCCTGAATGTTATAAGGCTGAATTACTATCCTATCACGACTCAGCCTTTGGAGGTCATCTGGGATGCCACGGTACGCTAAAGAAACTGTGCGGATGGTTCTATTGGCCCACTGTGAATAAGGACGTGCGCCAATACGTCCGACGATGTGATTTGTGTTTGCGTGCTAAACCGGCGCAAAATTCTAGAGTTGTACTATACACTGTGGATTCCATGTCATACAGTTGGGAAACGGTGCATTGTGACGTGTTTGGCCCTTTGGTTAGATCTACCAAGGGTAACCTGTACATTCTGATATTGTTGGATGTTTTCTCCAGTTTCATCTTCTTAATTGCGTTAAGGTCTTTGAAGAGCAGAGAGATCACGAGAGTGTTGTCCGACCAGGTGTGGTCAGTGTTTGGACCGCTGGTTAATTTAGTAATGGACAACGCATCCTACTTTGTGTCAGTTCAGTTCCGTGACATGTGCTTCCGATGGGGCATGTCACAATTTACATCTAGTCCGTATTTCCCTTGTGGAAGTAGAGTCGAGCGGTTTAACAGGAACTTGAAGTGTACCTTGACTGCTCTTTACCACTCCCAGCAGACTTATTGGGACCAGGATCTGGACCTAATAAACATAGGCTTTGATTATGCACTGTCTGGAGTGACAGGACATAGTCCAGCTCGCATTGTTTTGGGACGAGATGTTCTGCATCCATTGTTGAATGTTTGGGGTGTGCCGTCACCCGCCGTTCCCATGTCGGATGTCGCTAGAGAGCGATTCGCCGCCGATGTGTTGGCACGTCTGTATTGCGAGAGAGCGCACCTTCAGGCCTTATATAATGCTGGCCGTGTTCCGGCCGGTTATCAGGTTGGGCAGTCTTCCTTCTCGTTCTGATGATCGAGGTAGTAAGCTCCTCAGCCGTTTTGTAGGTCCTAATGATGTTGTTAAATTGCTTGGACTGAATACTGTGCTTTTGGCTGATCCTAATACTGGGTGTATCGTGCGGAAAGCACATGTGAGCCACTTGGAACATGCAGTGGACAACCCAGAAGACTAATGCCTTGCAAGTTGTTGTGTTGCAGGGTAATAGAGATGTACAAGGCGCCACATCGATTCCTTGGTGCCAGCACACAGAAGAGGAATTCGGCTGCGGGGGGCAGGGCCCACTCCCCTGAATCCGCTTTCCCTTGTTGTTACTATCCTGGGTTCCATATCCCTGTGTGTGTCATAGTAGTGAAGTGGAGTGTCGTACGTGTGTTTGTGTGTTTAGTGTTGTGTTGCAATTGGTGTTTGTTAGTGGTAGTGTTGTGTTCGTTTGTTGTGACCGGTCATCTGTGTTTTGTTGTGTTAGTTTGTGTTTTTCCTCTGGAGGATATCAGTTGAGGATATCAGATTGAGGATGTAATACTGAGGTTATGTAATTGAGAATATAGAGGACATAACTTTGAGAATTTATTGTATACACATGTGTTATGAATATGCTTATAATATAAGGTGCACCTAGATATAAATTTATATTGATAGTGTTTTATTGCATTTTATGTATATGTTATTTATTTATGATTATATTTATGATATTTACTTTATACCTAATGTATGTTGATGTGACATTTAGCTCTTGTATAAGTACCTGAGCTCCACTCGTCACAAATGTAGCACACCAGTCCTCCTAGACCAGTGTACTAGCTCGGGGATAACCCAGCCAAAACAGGCAAGGTTATATGCTGGAACATATCTCTTGATCGGTGGTCACGTACTCTAGAATTTATTTGTAATAATTTTGTAGGTTATGTCATACTGTAGACCAAATTTTGAATTTCCACAGTCACCGTCAGAATTTTAAAGAAAAGGTTCGTCCCGAAATAATATACTTTACTATTTTCCACTATTTCTGGTTTATTATATTACTGTTTACATCGGCACGAAATACATTATCCCAGTCTTGGCACGGTAGATCCAATTCACAGAAAGTTATAAGCAGAAACACAGCCACAGCATCTCTATATCAGGTGTTTAAATTAGGCAAGAAATTTGCACACGGTGAATCCACACGCGGCGAAGAAAAACGAGTAGCCATCCTGGCTCTCTGCACCTAGCGGCCTACATGCACTGGCAAAACGAATTTGGTAGAATTAAAGGTTGTCCGAAAGAAGGTTAAAGAAAAGAGACTGCGGTGCTACCCGTGCATGTTAAGTTTTCACTCCCGAACTTCACTTCATCAAGTATTCTTGGGTGGCAGCCCCGCGCACGTCCGCTCTGGATCGCGTCACGACTTATTCTTTTACATTCCAGAACGAAGGGCGAAGGGGCGCCACACGCTGTGCTCTCATTGGCTGGATCTCGGTGGCGTGACCGTCATTCGTTCCATGATCTAGAACCCTCTAGGGCACAATTATCAACTACGCATTAAATAAACGGCGTCAAAACTCCCGCGGAAAAAACTAGAACACAAAAAGAAAACAAAGCTATTGCCTCCTACCAAGGCCACCTGGCCGTAACTATAAACATTACACCCTAACTAGAACATTCAGGAAAAAATTACTGTGTCTCTACTCTTCCTTTCCGAATTCGAGACCACTGAAAATAATCTTACAATTTTAAACAAATTAGAAAATTACGATCACATAAGACATTAATTCACCAAATAAAATAAAACCCCCTGTCCTGCGCTACATTGAGTATTGCACTTTATTTATTTGTTGATTGAGAATTTGTTGTAATGTGTTCTATCAATTTGATTTTTGTGCAAATATTTGGCGAAACGTATTGTGTGAAGAGCTACTTTATTGCATTTGTATCATACTGGGAAGTGTATTTCATTATGGATTTATTCAATTTGACAGTTCAGATATTGAGTGGTATAATATTGTAATTTCCTTTTTTGGCTGTATTTTCAGGGGCTTTCAGGTCTGTGCTTTTGATATTAATCGTTTCAATTTTGTTGCATGTGCTCGGACAGCTTCCCTTCCCGTTTCCTTGAGGCATGACATGGTACCTACTCTTCACAAACTATGAAGGGGACTTCCGATCTGGCGCAGAGGCTCGTTAACAGGTTTCATCCCGAAGGCGTGTCCTTCGTCGACTTATTAATGGACTTATCAGATTCAATCTACGTGTGTGGCAACTGGCATGATCTAAGGTCTGTGAGACCCGTTGTGTTATTTTGAGTGGGGGAGTTGAGCTACGCTAGCTCACCCTCATTATGTTTCATCATGTGTTCCTGACCATATTCGTTTCCAAGAAGATTTGAACTGTGC
This sequence comes from Medauroidea extradentata, assembly GCA_003012365.1. Taxonomy (NCBI): domain Eukaryota; kingdom Metazoa; phylum Arthropoda; class Insecta; order Phasmatodea; family Phasmatidae; genus Medauroidea; species Medauroidea extradentata. The sequence goes on from PNEQ01110853.1 coordinate 39,202, forward strand.
GCCTACAAGCCCCCGCCAAAGAACTCGTTGGTACCCCTCTCCTCCACCGACGTCATGTGTTTGTGTATCTTCGGCCGTCTTCGCGCCTTCCCACCCCTTCCCCCTACCCTCCCGTCCGGCTAGTCTGTGCCACCGATGCCTGCCTCCCGGCACTCTGCCTTCGCTTCTCGACCAGCATGGTTCAAGGGATCAACTCGTGGCCGACACGGCACCTGTGACTTCTGGTAATGTTGGTATGTTTTGCTTTGATTCTTAGTTTCTCTTAATTCTTTAGCTTTCGCGTATTATGCTTTAAGTAATTAATCCGTTTTCTGTTCAGTGGTGCCGTTTTGGCCGCGAGCTGACCAATGCCCCATTTAACTTTTCAGTGTGGTATGTATTTTTGGTTGATGTTACTCAAATTGTTAATAATGCCATTTAATCCTGGATAGCAGTTTGTTATGAATTATACTGTGTAATTACCGTTAAATAAACATAGCAGTTATTTGAATTTTCTGAGTTTAATTCAGTATTGTTTGAGACTATTTTACCTTGTCCCAGTGTGTGAAATTATGTCACCTTTTGGGTTTGTAGTGGGTGTGGTAGGAAGAGTGTGCCTTGGTATGAGACGTGTTTCTCGTCCTAGACTCACAGCCGTCAATATTTAATATTGTGCTGGCAGTGTAAGAAACGGGCACAGGGCTGTGCTCTTGAGTCCATTACGTAACACGATTTATCCTTAAGTCGATCTTATGCACGCAACTTTATACCACATTAATTCTAAATTAGCTCTATCCAACACCGGGTGCTCTGGCAAATGTGCATGCTCAGCTACAAAGCAAGGCCAGACGGGACACGTGACAACACTGTGTGGTTTTCTGCTGCGGACACACACTTGTACACACGCACAGATGGCCTGCTGGTGAAGGCGCAATCAGTCGCTCATGCGCAGTGATGATGCTTACACACCTGAGTAAATAACTTTGTCTGGACGATGGTTACAAGTGTCATAACAGTACAAGTGTACTAGATGTTCTGTTCACTAGTTAACATTCATCATTGTAGGTACATGTGGCCGTAAAATTCCCTTATTTTGGGAACAACAATTATTGTGCCAGTATCCAAAGTGCGCACATGTTATCAAGGCCTTGGTTTAATATTTCTTGATTACAGGCATCTGACAAATTTTCCTAGTCAGGTTAATTTTCTCTTAGAACTGCAGGTGATTTAGTTTCAAGTCTCTTATTGCATTACAACCAACCATATTTTTTATATCTTTTACAACCTAACACTCAGGTATAGATTTTCCTTCCTTTAAAAAAAAAGTCTGCGCCCGCACGTTTGGTTTTGTCTATGACCTTCACGAGAGTATTGCAGTCGATACAGGGCGATTAATTTCACAAGCAATTTTTGAAAGTGTTTTACTGTCTTGAAGTGACATATTTAACAGATCACCCATCTATTTTTAAAACTCTTGGTTTTGCGTTTTAAAAGCAAACAAACATTATTGTGCATGCACCCTATTCATACTTTGGCTACACGTGAAATAACCATTGATTCTTCTGTCTATAGCTGTGAAGAAAACATGAAGAAGAATGAGACAGCAAGTGTTACATGTGTGTCGGGCGAGCTGTTTTATTGCAGGCCGAGCTTAATCATACCAGCGCATCTTATTGAAAGAATTCCATGTTTCTGTGAATTTACGGATGTTGCACCTTACGTTACTCAGCGCCTACTTGTTACAAGTTAAGAGAATTTTGTACCATTTTTAGTGTGTTTAAAGCTTTTAATTTAATTTTACCTAACTGTAATGCATTTCCTAATCACGGACAACTCTCAACAGCGGACATTTTTTTATTCACCAGAGGTGTACGTTAATGGGAAGTTTCACTGTATTTATTAAAATGACATACAATTAGTTATCAAGGAAAACATTACTGGTCCGAAATCAAGACGAGAGGTCAGTGCGACCAAGGGTTTTACAGTAAAATTGTTCATATTAAAGATAAAGAAAACCAAAAATAATAGTAACATATATGCCACAAAATATGCCACAGTTGCCTAAAATGAATATTTTTGTACCAAAAATAAAACATTTTGATACAAAACATTGTTTTACACAAGGCAACTACTGACTGGCCATATTAGAAATACTTCCAACGCATTCTCTTCCTCACGTACTATATTACATGAAACATGTTCAGGAGCCGGCATTCTGTAAGTATGTATGAATTTTATAAGTCCTCAGAAATGTGTCATAAATTCAGTTGAAACAACCAATTTTGCTGTCAGAACATGTAACTTTATGCAGGTAAGCACAGTAGCCACTCTAAAAGGCACCATGTGCAACTGAACAGTTTTCTGTTTTCCATGCACCAATGCCTTAAATGCCACTTTAGAGATAACTTTTAAAAATTATTGGCTATACAATAAGTTAAAGCAAGAAATTAAATTTTGCATGTTCACTGAATGTACTTAACTAGGCAAGTTATTCAGAGCAAATTATACCTGGTACTTCCTGTACAAAGCCAGCAATTCCCGCACAACTTGTAGAAGTGCTTTTGGATCACTGCCGTCCCAGTTTGCAAGACTCGGCAGCATTTTCACTTCATGGTCTGACAAAAAGTCATCATCAAAGCCAATATATGGGGGGCACTTTGGCTTTGTTGCATCAAATACCACAGTCCACACTATATTAGCTCCTGCAAATGGCACAACCATCTCAAAACTGTTACAGCGGTGGGAAGCAAATTTGCTGGAACTTAACACTCCCGTGTTGACTTTACAAACTTCTATGGCATTAGCACCAATCCCTAAAACAATACACACATTCAATTTTATACAGCAGACATAGCAAGTCATGTAAATGTGTGTTCATCATTAACATAGTGATTGTCCACCATAACACGTACAGTGAGCACATCAAAACACATGTATACAGTATTGCATATGCTCTCCTGGCACTTATCGTTGCAGCCAAAGCTTTGCATGCAATTTTAACAACTATATCTCCTAGACAGTAGCAATAAGAGAATCATCTCTGTTACAAAGCTCACATTACTTAATAAAACACCTTGAAATGTTCCAATATCCCGACTGTACTGTACAAAAGTTGAATCCAGTTTGAGGGAGGCCACCCCTGTTATAATTTAGTAATGGTTTAAGGAATTAACCAGCATTTGATAACACTAATAGCAGAAATCAATGTTTAGAGTATCATCATTTTACATACTTTCTTTCTGATATTTTAATAACATACAGTTTTTACAACTCAATACTCACAGGCTCATTACTATCTAAATATTAACCCAAGGTAATAAGTGTCCTCTATATTTTCTACTTTATATTTCATAAGGAATCACCTAACTTTGTCTGTCCCTGTAGTTCAGGAACACATAAATGTGTTTAATAAATCCTCTGTTCACTATTAAATATTGTTCTTACTTTATGAGATAGTTTCAAAACAGCCAAAATAATTTCTTGAACACAGTGATGCCTTGTCACATTATCTACAGATGCAGCCTGCATAACACAGATGAGAGCAAGACTGAAACTGACATCCTTGATTCCTTCCTTCTGTTTCACACATTCTCCCCCAGCATGTTGACCACCTGTCAAACTTCTTTTCAAGGAGATAAAATTAACTTCCATTCCTACAGCTGTAATTTTTCTCATCCAGCACAAAAGCGTGTCTCCAAACTCTAATATATACAAACCAGCAACAGATGATCATTTGTGCACTGACATAACTAACATCTTAACAAATGTTGGCTTTTTATTAATGCCGGCCAAAGGGCCACCAAATGGGCTAGGCCCATAATGGAGCAAGATGTGCCACAGCAACCAACCCCATTCCATTGACCATGTCAGTGCCTGAAAAATTTATTGTTTAAATTAAATTTAATATTGCAACAGAGATTTATAGCATAAAAATTTGAAAACATAAAATATGTAAAACCCTTTGTTTTCTATGACTTAAATTAGAGCCATTCTCAATACATAAATATCAGTAATTCAACATGCAGCGAGGTGCCAGAAGTGTGTGAACCCTGTACTGAGGCAAGGTGCCCTCAGAGATCACCTTCCTCACGGCAGTTCGTCAAGTCATCTGGAGAGGTAAGACACTGTCCATGTGCACTACACATCATCGATCTCTGACTTAGGCTTTAATAGCTCACCTTTGCTTAAAACACATTACCAGACATCCCTTCGCATTGCGCGTCTGCTTAACCTAATAATTATTACCATTTTGGTACTTTAATATAAAACCTGCGTTGGCACCTATCACAGCCATATGGTTAGGAAATTTCTATATCGAGAGCCATCCAGTTCCTCATTCATAGTACAGGACGTATTTAATGTATTACAGACTTGCTAACCTTTCAGGATTTACCGGAAGTCTTCCAAATATAAATTGCCCTTTACGATTTTCCGAAAATCTGCAAATTCTTCTGATTTTTAGAAAAATCTGAATTTTTTCGATAAATCGATTCTACATTAATATATTTCGATGTATCATTGTATTGCACCTTGGACTTGTGACAATCGATTGTGTGTTTCAATTTCACATTTGCACAGCGTGTGCCGAGTGGCGTTCTTGCTTTTTCACAACAGTTGAAGGAAGTTTACGGTGTGGTTTCGTTGCTAATGGACGATTTTTTTCCAGTATGAAAGCAGTACTGGATTTGGTTTACAATATACCAAATTATTACATATTAAAACGGGCAAAGTAGTTTGCATAATAAGAGTTTCCTTACCTCATTTAGGTCTTATTACAGGTTATGAATTGCAAACCGTCTGTGTTACGTTTTCAAACATGAGTAGGCCTACCGGTACGAAGAAACAATGTTATTACCTGACATTCCATGATACCTACAGTAAAGAGTTTGTGTAATTGTGAAGTTTGACAAAGGGGAAAGGTTTGGCTTTTGTAAGGAATGCAGATGCGACATATATCGCATGGAGGCAAAAGTGACATCAGCGTACATATCAAAAGTGCGAAGCATGTGTCTTATGTAAAATGTCAAGAAGATAACCAAAAACTTTCAAGATTTTTTTTTGTTAAACTTGGGAGTGCAGATCTAGACATCACGTGAGCAGTGTGTTTATTTACTTCGTTTTTGATAGAACACAACATTCCTCTAGCAGCCGCAGATCATGCAGGTGCGCATGGGAAAAAAGTTTCCAGGCTTGGAAATCGCAAAGAAATATGAATGTGCGCAAACCAAAACTTCTGCAATTGTGAAAGAAATGACTTCGGATGCAAAATCCGGAGTATTGCAGTGCTTGAAGAATGCGCAGTTTTCAGTTACTACTGATGGTAGCAATGATACTAGTTTTAGCCAAAATTCGTGGTGGTGGTGATGGCATTTTGAAGTACGATAGAATTTGTAGAATAAGTGGTAAATATCATGTTTAGCTACTCATCATGTACCGGCCAAACTATTGACTTTAGACATATAGTTTATTAATGAAAAATGTTTCTAGTGACATTCTAAGTAGGCCTACGTATTTTTTTTGTTAGGCTAGGTGTTTTAGGTTAGGTTGTTAGATTAGGCCAAGTTAGGTTAGGTAACTTAACTTTACCTAACCTAATGTTAGGTTACCTAACTTAACCTCACCAAAACTAACCTAACTTAGCCTAACCTGAACTAACCTAAAAAACCTAACCTCCTAACCTAACAAAAAAATTTTTTTAAGTAGGACAACTTAGAATGTTACTAGAAACATTTTTCATTAATAAACTATACGTCTAAAATCAATAGTTTGGCCTGTACATGATAAGTGGCTAGACTTGATATTTACAGTTTATTTGACGCAAAATTTGTCGCGTGAGTTTCACGCAAAATTTTTAACTTTTTTAAATGTCTTCCTAATTGTTATATTGAAAAGTTGGCATAATGGTATTATTATTTTCTTTCTTTAGTACACATGCTGCCAGTGTTATTTTGAAGTTTTATATTATATTAAGGGCACAATCCACATTTTGTGACCGACCACCTGCAAGTTAGCAAGTTACCATTGTGTCTCAGTGTTCATGTAAGCAGTGCATCTGTCTTGTTCATTTTGTTATCCTGCATTCATGCAAGTCATTAAGCAGAGAGCATCATTAGTGGCTAGAGTATGTTAAGTGCCATGTATCATTCATTCGGCCTATCACGTTCTGCTGCATTGCATGCATTACTTCCAATACCACTTCTAGAGCCTTACCATAATTCAATGTACACTGGATAGGCTGCCCTGTGGCATGTTGGTTAGGAAAGCACATTATTAATTCATACAGAACGTGATGGAACAGTGGTAAAACACTCGCCTCGCATAAAGGAGGATCCAGGTTCAATTCCCGGCTCCGGCCATCCTAATTTCGGTTTTCCAGGGTTTTCTGAAACCACTCCAGGCAAATGCTCAGATAGATGTTTCCTTAAACAGACCTTGACCGACTCCTTTCTCCTTTCCCTCCGTGTACCTTCAAGGCTGTATACTGTTCAAGGACATGTAAACTCAAAAAAAAAAAAACACCTGCTTCCAAGCGAACGCAACAGTCCATCATAGTAACCGGCGGACCATTGCTGCTCAAGGTGGTGCATTTTCAAATTCTGTAAATTTAATCTCACATTCTGCTTTTCACACTACAGTCACTTATCAAACACTTGCAGCATATACAGCAGACCATAATCACCGCAGGAATTAGTCAACCACATTTTTTGAGCCACCTGAGTCACATTGCTATGGTCGCCTTGATGTGTGCATATTTTTAGTGATTTTGGCACTTGTGTAATTTTCATAATAATTTGCCACCAAATGGAATCTCTGTGTTACATAATTTTGCAGCACCTTATTACAGTAGCATAATTACTGTAGTTCATCAGGCATACTGGAGGCCGACATTTAGCAACATAACCATTTCATGCAACGTACAGGATGTGATAATTGGCATAACCTACATCTCAATGTACTGGGTGGGATAATGAGCATGCCAAACTGACCACCCCTGAGGCAAAATAATATAATAAGAGTCTAAACATGTAATAATTAGGGAATATTATTGGTGCCCTTTCACAACAGTGTATCAGTTCAGAGAACAGCTTAGTTTGCTATCCTGATCCCATCCGAAGGTGTTATTATGTGCACCAAAAAAAAAAAAAAAAAAGAACTCCCACCACTAAATAATAGAAATTTATTGGAGCATGTTTTAGTCACCACTAATAATAATCTTAATTTTAAAATATTCAGTAAGGCAGTTTCCTTACATATAATACTGTTCAAAAGTCTTTCACATGTTTGCAGATTATAACCCGTTTGATCAACTATTTCTCTTTCCACCTGCACCTAACTGGTACAGTTATGCTTCCTGCACATTTTGTACCACAATAATTGCAGTTTCACACTTGTGATGATAAAGATGTAACCTTTTGGCTAAAGAATTGCATCACCCGTTATTTTATGGAACAGTTATTCAAGTATTTACAGAAAGAAAAGGTGTGGAAAGAAAAGACACCAGAAAAATTCTAAAGTTTTCCCCAGCCTGTTGCTTGATGCTCAGTGTAACAGCACACAGGTTCATACCACTTTGTAGTGTCGCCACCTTATGTAAGCAACAGAATACTTCAATAATGTTTTTGTAAGTGGTTAATAATGTGCATGTTTGTAAGTTTTCATACTGTTGACTTGTGTTTGTAGAAGATATTAATGCTACTTAGTTTCTCCTTTATTTAAACCTGTAACTACAATTTAACGTGATGCGTCGATGTGGGATCGGGATAGCGAACTACGCTGTTGATGTGAGTGAAGGGCGCCAGCAATACTCCCCAGGTACTGCACTTCGAGACACTTAGGCCTCAGGGTGTGGTTTGTTCGGTATCCCACCCGATGCGTTGATGTGAGTGATTGAGTGGTGAACGCACGTGAATGGATTAACACATATGACACTGACTATACAGGGACTACACACTTACTGGATGTTGGCCCCCCCTGATAACTTACGTTGCTTACACTGGCAATATTAGGTGTCTAGAAATGAGGTAAACAGTACTTCACTTACGGATGATTTATTACGCTTACGTTACACAGTGCCAAAATAATGTCTGAATTATGCACGCAGCGAGGTAAACGTACTGATGCGTCCCTTGCAGTAACAATAACCCTAAAGCACATGATAGTGTACGTGATAGTGAATTTTGCATAGTGACTACGACCGGCTGGTATATCGCACGTGGTTGGTGAGTGATCAGTGTGGAGCTGGTGTACGAAAGGTGAGTCTACGACACCAGAAGGTGCACCTCCTTTAGCAGCGAGGGGCTGGCGGCCACTATGATGGACCGTCAGGTTCGCTTGGAAGCTGGCGTAGAGAGTTGAGTTGCTGTGAGCACGTGCCTAACTAACGTGTCACAAGGCAGCCGTTCCCGTGCACGTTATAGTGTGGTAAGGCTCTACAAGTGATGTTAGCGGTACAGTGCGAAAACTGTGGCGAGCTATGCTAGGCCGGTGGTGGGGTGATGGCACGTAACACGCTGCACACAGAGTGATGCTCTCAACGAGATGAACTGCGTGAGTGCGTGATAATGAAATGAATGTACAACGTACTGCTCACATGTATGCTGAACACAATGGCGGTGTAATAACCTGCACGTGATCGGTCACAAAAACATGAATTACGGCCTTAAAATGTTACACAAATACAAAGTAATCCTAGCAACGCGTGTGCAAAATTATGCTGAATAAAACAATACCAAAACGAACCTTGTATGGTGAAGGATGAGTGCCGATGTCTCCCGATACAAAAGTCCCTAACCACGTGGTGGTGGTAATGCCGACGCGGTGTTTAAGTTAAAAAATACCAAAATGGTCACAATTATTAGGTTAAGCGGATGTGCAATGCAATGGGGAATATCTGGTAACGTGTGCTAAGCAAAGGTGAACCGGTATACTAACGAGACTATGGAAAACTAACAATCAGTGAAACAAAAGATGATGAGTACACGGACAGGCATCTTACCTCTCCAGAAGACGATTACAAACTGCCACGAGGAAGGCAGCCGCTAGGGGCTCCTTGGCTCGCTACGGGGTTTACATACTTCAGGTACCTCGTGCGCGTGAAATATTAATATTTTATGGAAATGGCACACACTAAATTACATAATAAATTACGTTACATATTTTGCTGATATTGAATGATGCATTTCTAAATGTCTACTGAAAACACGAAAGTAAACATAGCGAATGTGGTAACCCTTGATGGCCTTCGACACACACTGTATCCTGCTGTTTGATACACAATCCACTTTGCACTGAATGATTTGGCATGCATACACACTGTGGGGTTGCGGTACGATTATGGGAGAGTCTGAGAATACTTTTGGGTGGGTGGAAAAGGACACACTCGTGCCGTTATAGGCTTAACCCATACGCTGGCCCTGCGGCCGGTGTCAAATTAAACATGTTAGACCTAATTGCGAATATTTAAGCATCACACGCAAAAACCATTAATTTGAGCCATGCATATTTGCGCACGCACACAGTTGCCCCTTTTGCTAAGGGACTCACAGTGCACAGTTAAACCAAGACGGTAAAAAGCACAAGTAATCACAAAACACTTTTTATTCCTCACAAGGGGTGTCATCTGAAAAGAATCCAATAACATATTCTTATAAGAAATCATTGATTCTACTCTCATTTAGGGCGACTACGAAAATGAGAACGTAGATTTCTATCAACACTTTACTCTACCAATTAAATTGACATAATTTACACTAAGCATATCACAGGTTTAAACATTTTCATTAATTTACAGCCAGTCCTATTCATCCACTTGAAAACAGATAAATTGTTCCATTAGGCATCATTCACATAATTTCATCAATTACACAATATTTCAATAAATACACCCATACATTAAAACAAGGGTAAAAGTTAAATTAACAGGCCTTTTCACTCTCTCAGTTACTCCACACCTCTCGTTCATACAGGTCCCATTCAAATAACTTTTCCCTCGCAATTGGGGTAAAACCTCAACACCTCGTCGCTCGCTTCTGACGAAAGTTAATATGTTGTCATAAGTTCCATTCACACCACAAATTGAATAAGCTGCTTGCTGCTCCATAGAATCAGACACAAAGACCACAAGCAACACGCTCGTACAGTTCAACACTCCACCCAGAGTTGCGGAACAGCAAGCTGCAAACTCCGATGGAGATTGTCAATATCGTTGGTTTCCAAAGGGTGGAAAAGAAATCCACATTTGCTCACTGTATTTGCAAAGACGAAAGTACATACCAGAATTTACCGCCAAACCCTACCAAGGCCCAAAACCATCAGCTCAGCATTCGGTTCCGAGCCCATCAGAACGCTAGTATTGCTCACAACAACTGCTCTGGTCAGCTCTTCCATACAGAGTAACCGCACTGGACAACATCTGCTAGCTCTGCCTTACACCCCTCCTTTCCCCTTCCACCCGAGCCCCCAAACTACATCATCCACAACCATGCAGCGCGCTTGGTGGCCAATCGGACACACCTCACTGCAAACTAATGACCGCAAATGCTTCAACCCGGAATGAAAGGGACTCCAATCCGCAAACATTCCAAAAAAGGGAGACCATCATAATTCTAAACTTTGGACTGCAGCTGATGGCTTTACAACCAATGAAACAAAACCACAAAATATCAAAGAGAGAAAAAAACAAAGGGAAACCCTACCACTTACTAAACCAAAACAACACAAACTATCAAAATAAACAACATCGACTTAACACAGCTCAAATTAAAAGGGGAAATTGAAAAGTCTGTTTCAAAACTTACTAAAAGGGTACATATAGTATTTGAATCAGTCAGCGTAGTTAAAATACACAATTTATTAAATATGTATAATTAAAGCCTATATTTAAAATATATAAAGTTATGTCGACACATTTGAAGATGAAGACCTATTTGGTGATTAAATTTTGGCTGGTATTTTCAGTTTTTAACAGTACTTAGATTTTTCAAATTTTAAGTGGTAATCAGTTAAAAAAAAAACATTTTTGTAATTTTAATTATAATTTTTTGCTTTTAATATAGTTCTTTCCATTTTGTTTTGCATTACTTAATGTAACATTTTGTGTGTGTACTTTGTTGCTTTGGGAAAAAAGAAATAATTGGGTAAATAGGTGGCAGTCTATATCAAGTTGATGGACTCGCCTGAATATGTTTTGCAGCTGAATTGAAGTGTTAATACAGATAACAAGAATTGATTTTTTTATTTACTAAACAAAAGATCAGATAAATGTAAAAAGTTATTTTTCCTGGGCAAATAAAACAAAAAATTGAAACTAACTTACAGGCAAATGCATAGCGAAATTACAAACTGAAATATATCTAAATCATGGCAAAATTCTAAAGAAGCCCCAACAAAAATTTATCAAACAATTTTCTTAACATGCTCTGTTTCTTTAGTGAACTAGTATGAAGTAAAACTATTGAATATAGTAATATAAAATTTAACATACAATATTCAAAAACACTGTGTATTCATTAAGATTTTCAAATGGTTAATGCTATGCCTGGTAGTTTCACATTGATTTCCAAAATATTTATTTAAAAGAACATAATTTTCATTTTCTTGGCTTGTGGGTGTGAGCCGTGTCTGAAGATTGTCTTGCGACGTTTCGGCAGTCGTTGCAACTGCCATCATCAGGTAGTCGGAGACCAACTGGCTCACACCCACAAGCCAAGAAAATGCAGACAACGACCGCGAAAGCCTGCAATCTATTTTAACATAATTTTTCTAATTTTTTGTTACAAAAGTAAGACAAAATCAAGAAAAAAATTTTGCGAACGAACTGTGCACTATCTGGCAAAATGCCTACATAGAAATGCATATTGTATGACTGCCCTCAGCCCGGATTTTTTTCAAAACATTCCGTTAAGAGTTTTGAGTTTTACGCACCAACGTAAAATCAAACTACCTGTCATGACCTTAAAACTTGCATTAATTTTTGTATTGTAACAATTTCAGTTATTTACATTTAAAATCGAAATTAACAAATGGTTATCTCAAGAAATGTAACACTTCATAATAAAACACTTGTTTCCAACTAGACTCTTGTACATTCTAGTAACAATAGAGTCAAAATTACACCAGTTGTACTATATTTACAATACTGTTAGTTATTCAATTAAATATCAGCTTATTAATTTTTTTTAATCTGCACAGCCTTGCACTCTTTTAAAAAAATTAATCTTACATAGTACTATAATACTTTAAAAATACATAAAATATCTCATTCATTTGACAATCAGAAGGAAGTGACAAAAAAATAGCATGAAATGTGAGAGAATGAAAACTGAGCCTTTTCTCACAATTCTCTCTTTCTCTCTCTGTCCTGCAGTTAAGTACCCACCCCTATATAACATACTGTAGCGAGAAACTGGAAAGAAATGTTATACGTACTGGGCAGACGAAAACAAACATGCATATAGCTTTTTAGGTTGTTAACATTATTTGTAGGGATATGTCCAGTAGCATCATTGCAACTAAAACTGCACTAAAGCATTAAAAAACTTTCAAATGTGATGTAAGCTCTACATTACAAGACATTTTCTCCATTCATATGCCAGTCCTCTCTCTCTCTCTCTCTCTCTCTCTCTCTGTACCAAGGCATCAGATGTTGCATCACTAGCTATTAAGTATCCAGCAAAAAATCAAATTGCAATAAGGCAATTTACTTATACATAAAACACATCTGGATAGCATAAAATGAGAAAATTTATAAAGAAAAATAATTAGTTTTTATGTGAAAGATCAAGTTGTAGGCATCCAGAGACTATGGTCTTAGCTCAATTAATTGATGTCAATATTTATCCTCTGGTTGGTACCTATTTTATACAATTTCAGATTTATTCAGGGGGTATCTTGTGCTTCCTGTTTATTTCCAAAACCTCAAAGCACATGGTGGTAGTGGAGTTATGCTCTTTGTTAGCTTGTAAAGCTGTGAAAAAATAAAAAGAATGAAGCTATCCACATCCCATACAGAAATAAATAATGTATAAAAATGAATTTACCAAGTTAATAAAAGAAGATAACAATACAATAATCCAAGGAGGTTAGGCACGCACCATTCTTTTAACCTTACTAAACCTACAATTTTGTAACTGGAATAGTTTTTAATAAAATGTGGTGATGTATGGGGCAGTTTTAAACAAAACCATAAATTATATTTTATAGTCAATATATTTATTTCCAAATTGAAACATTAGAAGTCTAACTTCATGTCAGTGCTATGTAATGTGACATTGTGTTAGGTTGGCAGACGTGTGGACAAGCGATGGCTTGTGTGTGTAATGGAGTCGTGTTTAGGATGTCGAGGTTCGGTGTATGTAAACTGTGAATGGAAGATTAAAAGTAGCGGTGTCTGAGATGGTGTATATTATTATAAACCTTATTCCTAACTGGTCAGTCGGTATTTATAATGGCCTAATTATAGTTTATTTTGGAAACAATGTGTTAATACAGAATCAGTCAAGACAAGTTGAGTGCATGTAGTATTTCAGAGGCAATTTTTGAAATATAAAACAACTTCCAGCGTTCAAAGTCTGCTGCTTTGCAAAAATTACTCGTCCAATGAGTTTTCCAAGCTTTGAAAGCAGAACACCTCGAAATCAATAGTTCTGCAAATGGATTTTGCAAGAATTTCTCATTGATATACCAAGATAAATAACAGAGTGCCCATTGGACATATCAGAGTACTCTCGTACAAGATAATTACAGATCTTTTGAACAAGTTTTCAATTCTTCAAAAACTGTCTGTATTATTTGATGGGTCTTCTTCCCAATTTAGAAATAAATACATAGCATATATCCTATGTTTATTCAGAAATAGTTTGATTTCTGTGCAAAGGTTATTTTTTGCTACATTGCATGGTAAAAGAGCTGTTGATGTGATTGGAATGCACGGTTTGGAATGTAATCAGATGCAGGAAATACAGAGTCTCAAAAACCATTTGAATTGTAAGAACATGCCAAAAGCGAAGTAAAAGGGATGACACTCCTCTACATACCCAAAGAAGATGTGCTTGCCTATGAACAGTCAATGAAAACACAATGGGAAAAAAGTTGGTCCTATTCCTAAAACTAAGCTGTCATTACACATCATATAACTGTGAAAATATCCTAGTTGCCAGGACTATCATATTCAAAATGACTAGCCACCCCATTGTTCAAATTGCACTGAGCATCAGACCTTTCCCACAAAAGTGTTGGTTACCATGAATAAATAGTGATTCAGACAATGACTTTGAGGTGTGCAAGTTGCGGATAAGGACTGGAGCAAAATTGAAGAATCGTCTCTGAACCGGCCAATCAGAATTACCATGAGATACAACAGATCAGTTCAGAAAGTAATTTGGAAGCTTTGAACCATGGATAATTTGTTGAAGTTGAGTTAGTAAGTGAGAAGGGACTCAAACAATTTACATGGGATGAGAAATCCCAACTATTTAAAAACACCATCAAGGTTCATCAGATTAAAAGAAACCTGAATCAGCCTGATGTTGCAAACAAGAGAGAACGATTTTTTGTAAGTTTGAGTGAAGTAAGATTTAAATTTTACATATGTGTGAAAGTAGTTAACTTGTATGTATGTGCATACAATAAAGTTCTGCTGCTGAATTTGTGAGTTTAGTCACTTAAAAAAAGTAGAAAAGTGTACAAAGTTAACTGAACTAAAATCAATACACAAATTATAAACTTGTAGATTTATATCAATCATGTTTTAACTAACTATTATAGCATACTCCCATTTAATTTAAGCAAATTATTTGTATTTAATTAAACAATGTATAAAATACTTTGAAATAATATTGTAGGTAATACATAATCTTCAAATAATTTAATTAATATTGACTTTTCACATTTGTCTCATGTGGAACTCTTGTATGTCCCATTCGGAACTAAATATACATAGCTATAAAGCTGCATCTGGAAAATTAATTAAATTATTTTTTGTGTTCGTAGAATATTCCAATGATCTTAACTATAGTATAAAAATTTCAGTAATTTAAACAGCAAAAATCAGAGAGTTTTGCTGTGAAAGCTGGCGATGCTAAAATAACTGTCCGAAAAATGCCCTATACGGAACTCCATTTTTATGAGATTTTACATGAAAATTAAAAAAACATAAGGTAATTTTCCATCGTTATGAGTTGATTATTTTGGAATTTTAGAAGAAAAAATTGTACACTACATTCAGTATTTAGTCGAATACAAACATTTTGTTACCATTTATCTAAACCAAAACGGTGTCAAGATATCACATACAGAATGAACTTCTGAAAACTAAAACCTGATGAACATGTTTGTATCACTTCAAAATTTGTAACCGCACAAGATACGTTAATTCATATTGTTCATTTATTTGAGTGCCTCCACTTAACATTTAGGTCTTTAGTACTGATTAGGGGTAGCATGAGGTATGGAGCAGTGTCCGAATTAAGGGGCTTGGGAAATGCAAATTCCCAAAACCCGCCGGCCAGCAACATTTTCCTACATGATTCTCACATACAAAAATCCGGGAACAGACCCTCCGGGCATTGAACTGGATCGCATTTGAGGAATGCGAGAGCTCTAGCCACTGCGCCGACCGCGGCTCCAAACTGATATTGTAACTTTACAACATATGTTGGATCAAAACTGAACATCAGTACTTAAGTTATGCATGGTAGTTACATCTTCATAAATGCATTAGTAAACCTGGGTGAAATAATTTTCACTTAGTGTATGTCATGCACCCTGAATTTAATCTGTCTTCGCCTTTCTATACTTTCAATTTTAAATTGCAAACCAAATACCCTGAATTTTAACGCATTTACATGTTTACTGCCATTGTGATATATTTAATTAGTATAGCGGCATAAGTGGCATTGAAATTTCAGAAAAACTTGTAAATTGATGGATATTAACACGTAAACTGAAGTTGACAAAAATAAAATTTATACCAGACTAATGAAGTGTACTACTAATTAGATTTACCTATGGTAAACAGACTGTGACAGTGCTGCTATTAATTACTATGATTATACCTTTTTAATCTTTAATATCAAATATCATTGGCAAAATAAGTGAAAATGTAATTGGCAGTGACTATTAAAAATACTGAAAATTTACCAAACACAAATAATATACTGTTCTTGTGCAATAATGATACAGTCTAATCATGATGTTAGTGATATAGTTTCACTCACAATGCTCATTTTGATAATAATTTCAGTTTAAATAACATAGGTCCCAAAATAGTACCAATGAAATCGTACTTTTCAATGAAACTGTAAATATTGATAGCATTGTCAAGTTCCGTGCATTTGCAATACATCAAATTAGGCCTATATCAGTGGTTTTTATATTGGTATTTGTCAATATATTGATAGTTATCAGTACATTTAAATACCAAAGTCATGATTGGTATACTGTCAAATTCAACATATCAGTGATTTCAATAATATAATTGATGTTAACAATATATTGTTAGTTATTGGTACGTTTAAATACCGACATTGTTTTCGGTACATTGTCTATACCAATATTTAGGTGATTTTGATAATATTGTTATATTATCAATACGTTGTTCGTTATCAGTTTGTTTAAATACAGAAGTCATTTTCGGTAGGTATATTGTTGATACAGATATATTGGTGATTTCGATAATATTGTAAACACTGTTATACCAACATTTAAAAATTTAAATATCAGAATTTTTAGTTTGATATTAATAATTATCGATATATCTAAATATTGGACAGCCCTAACTCAAATTACATTAACTTTTAAGCCAACTACTGAGTGAAGTGTCGCAATGGTAACATGTTGGACTCGCGTACAGGAGGACCCAGTTTCAATCCCCAGCTTTAGCCATGCTGATTTCTGTTTTCCATGGTTTCCCGAAATTGCTCCAGGCAATGCCTGGATGGTTATTTAACACAGGCCATGGTCGACTCCTCTCCCAGCTCCCATCATTGTTCCCAGTTGTGTCTCACCATCTCTAATGACCTCGCTGTTGAGAAGAGGCCCACTAACCACCACCATACTACACAACCTTGAAACCAAACCTTAGCAGTCCCAATTTAGCCTACAAAAAATGGTTCTAATAAAATAAACCCTTAATCCCAACAGCTATCACCTGCTAGCCTTTTGTAATTTTAATGTTTTTGAATGCCCTAACATCAATTAAAATTACTGCTACCATAAGAACTGTTTTTTTCCCCTCACAAATAATATAATTCACTTAGAAACTTAATAAAAACACGAACGAACACAACCTTTCAACCAACAACTGCGACCATTCTGTAATTAAAATATAATAGTTATTATTGTATTGTATTAATTGATCATTTTTTGAACAAAATACAGATTTGCTATAGAATTCATGATTTTACATATGTCATTTAATTACAAATTAGAACCAAAATATGTACACATATACATTAAAAAACATATCCACAAAAAGGATAACCAGACAACAAGTTTATTTACACAATCAATTACACAAACATGAAGTGGATTACATAGCCAATTACAGAAATGTGAAATCAATATCTCAAAAGATAGTTTTGCATTTTTTACCCTCAGTAAAGAAGATACTGATCAGACATACGAGAACACTTGGAAAATATGCAACTGTGGTCTCAAGAGACTAAATTCTTCATGAATTATTATTGTTTTTGTTATTATTATTATTATTATTATTATTATTATTTACAACTAGTCAACAGCCCGGTGGCAAGATGTAACCTCCTCTGAAAGTAAATTGCACTCCCTCACCAACTTCCTAAGCACTGACTGCTTACCCCACTCTATTCTGCTTCTCGTCACCTGGATCTTCTTGTTATTTTTCCCACTGCCTCGCTACTATGCCTTAGTTAACCGACAGCCTCCCTCTCCATTCACCATCCTGTACATCCTGACCAGCTTTCCACTCTTCTCTTTTCCTTCAACACCTTCCACCACAGTTAATTCATCATCACATATGGCTCAAAAATAACTTTGTCCTCACCAGCCTGCCCTTGCCTTCTACATTTATCCTTCACCCACCTTGCTGTCTGTCTTTGCACTTTCTGCAGCTCCCACACCTCCAGTTCTACATACGGGCCCACTTTGCTGCTGTATACCTAAAACCCTTCTCCCTTTAGACACCACTCTCTCTACGTGCCTTCTCCACCCTAAATCACTCAGCATCATTATGCATAGAAACTTGTATTCTGAAGCTTCCTCTATGTCCTGCCCTTCTCATCTGTATACATCTATATTCCTAACCTTCTTCCTTGTAAACATTGTTTTTCTCATGTTTATTTGCTTTTGCTCTTCTTGCATCCACATTTGTATCCTACCTAGGTCATTGTATAATCAAGTATTTTACTTTGAATATAAACAATTTTTGCACGCACACACACACACACATGTAGTTTCTGTGGTAGAGCTCTTGATAGGAAAATAAGAGGGGGGTTCTTTAAATTAAACCTGCAGTGAATAAAAAAATGGTGGGGGAAAGAGAAGCAAAAACTATGCACTGTATTAATAATTAGCCTAACTAAAAATTCATTAAAGTGTATATAACTTCTACATCAAATTCTCTCCTGCTCTCTAACTTTTTCTAGCACATTTACTGCTCTTCTGCTTTTCTTAATAGGTACATTGCACAAGCATTAATATTTAACAATCACCAACTGTGTGTAGACCTATAGATTATGCTCTCAGCAGCATACAACTTACAATTAAGTTAAATCATAAACAGTCTTATGCTCATAACTGCTACTTATTTTAAATTTAAATCATACTTTCAATAACATGGTGACAAAAAAAACATGACTGTGTTAAAAAATTTAGTTTGTTTCAACTAAGTCTTGAACTCATTGCAACTAAAAACTATATCTTATATGCCACAACTCGACTGCTCACCTACCATTCGACAGAGGTGAATCTAGTTGGCTACCATACATGAATGCATAAGAGAATTTCCTATTTCCTCAGAATAAGAATGTTTTCACTCTCAGTAATTTTGTACTGAGATTTGTTGTGTTTTAAGTAAAGACACTGTTGTTACATTTCATGGGTGGTGTATATTTGCCATTGTGGCTATAAGCCTACTGCCTGTTTATCATGCAAGTCATTAAGAAATTATTCTTACGAATGGTGCCTACTTGAGTAATTGTCAACTCGTATGGCAAAATACAAATATGAGGGATCTCGAATGGTTCAAGCTTATTGTTAAGCTGGAAATTGTTCAACTTACACATCTGTGTTTGAATTATTCACATATGAGTGCACCTCTGACATGAGCAAGATTTATAAAAAATACAAGTCCCTAACTATTCTAATGCATGAAAATATTGTTAACGTATAGGCCTAAACATCCCAATGTGCTTACTTAAGAACCGTCATCTAGGCCTGCATAAAATTATTTCTTTCTTAAGTTTTCTGTTCCATTTTTTTGTCATATTTACAAATGCTCCTACTGTCATAAAATAAAACAGATTAAGGTACATAAATACACAAAACAATGCAAAATATTAAATCATAGTCCTCAATATACTTTCTGTGCAAATAAATATACTCAGAATGGACGTGTTATCAGCCAATGTCTAAATTTATTAAAGGTAGCTTTCTCATGCTCTTGCTCTCACAAATGTTTCATAGCTATGTCAGAACGAGCTATTTTTGGTTTGTCTCAATTATTTACCAAAGGTATAAAAGAGTGAGTGGAAGATGTTGTATACCTACTCACTAATGCTCTCTGGTGTACACCATCTTCATTAATACTACAGTATGAGGGTACTGAAAAAAATGTGTCGCATATTGCAAATATTTAAATGTTTAGACATACCAATAAATAATTATTTACAATGAACAGTAAGTCATCGTGGGAAACTGTGTAAACATTATCAGCCCTAAATGTCGTTTATAATACTAACAGCTTGCAATTGTTCTGCTGCTCGATGGTAAGTGAACACTTTCTTACTCCCAATCAAAACTATTTTCAAACCTTCCTAAACAATAATAGTAATTACAGTAAATTCACTTTCAATTGAACAACCACCCGGTGGCAAGCTGTAACCTCCTCCTCAAACACCTACCAAATCCCTCTTAAACTTACCAACCCCCTGACCTCTTAAGCACAGAATGCCTACCTGTCTCCATTCTCCTCTACCCTCCTAATTTTCTCACTATTATTACCCCACCGTCTGTATCTTCCTTTAACTACACGATAACCCAGCTTCCCAAAACCTCCCTCTCCTTTCATCACCCTATACATCCTGACAATCCTTTCCACTCTTCTCCATCTTCCAGACAGCTCCACTTCATTTCCCTCTTCATCACTAATGGCATACTGTTTACTTCGTCCTCTCCAACCAGTCCATGCCTTCTGCATGTACACTTCACCCATCTAGGTACCTTTCTCTGCAATTCCTTCAATTACTGCACCTCCATGTCTTTGTATGGTTCCCACTCTGCTATTGTGTATGCTAACATCAGTCTTACTATTGCAACATGACATCGTTTTTACCTCACTATTAGTTCCATTCAGTACCCTTCACAACATTCCCAGAGCCCTTCTTCCCTTTGCAACCACTATCTCTACCTGTCTTCTCCATCCAAGATCCGCCTGTATCACAACCCCTAAATCAGGACTTGGTTGACTGGATTGAGGACTTTCTCAGGAGACAAAGTCAAAAGAGTGAAAGTGGGGGAGGCAATGTCTGAAGACGGAGAGGCTACATCAGAAGTGCCGCAGGGAAGTGTGTTAGGGGCTTCTGTTATTCGCTATAATGGTGAATGACATGGGATTCAGGATTGCAGGTAAAATAAGACTGTTTGCAGATGACTGTGCACTATATACAGAGCTGGGCAGTGGAATCAAATTGCAGGAGGATATTGACAGGTTGTGGTCTTGGATGGAGGAAAACAGAATGAAGATTGTTGTGCATAAAACCAAGTTGGTGAGGTTAACTATGAAAAGAGTGGTGAATAGGTATATAAGTGAGATGTATAGGAGCTAGAGGAAGTCACAGAATATAAATATCTATGAGTTATGATACAGGCTGATCTAAGGTGGGCAAAGCAGGTGGACAGAGTGGTTAAGAAGGGAAGAAGGGTTTAACGACTGCTCAGGAGGGTGTTAGGGGTGAGATGAAGGGAAATGCATGTTGTACGGTGGTACATTCAGTGTTGGAAAATGATGCCGCAGAGTGGGATCTGTACATGGAGGTCAAGTTGTAGGAGCTGGAGTAGGTGCAGAGAAGGGCAGTGAGGTGGGTGATAAATAAATGGAAAACGCAGTGTCAGGCTGGTGAGGTAGAAAGGAACTTTAGGCCTTGCGTGATGATGAAGGAACTGGAATGGAAACAGTTGAGTGACAGGAAGAGAAAAGTGGAAAGGCTGGTCAGGTTGTGTAGGGTGATGAATAGGGAGGGGTGATGGAGCAGTTTGGCCTCTGCAAACTAACTAATGGAACTTTTAAGGGAAAATGTAACAACAGTGAGAAAATTCAGTGGGTGTGGAAAAGAACGGAGAGGTGTGGACAGCCGATGCTGGTGATGATGGTGAGGGAACGGAATGCACTGTGGGGGGAGTTAGTGACTGTGAGGGGAGTTAGTGACTGTGAGGGGGGAGTGGACAGATTAGGAGGGGACTGGAGGATTGAAGTTGTGGTGATGGGGAGCACAATTACAAGTAAAACTTATTATTGTTATTAGTTATATTATTATTATTCTGTGATGAATGGTGAGGGAGGATGGGGAAGGTTGCTCTCTAAGCTAACTAAGGGAATATTCAAAAGGAGAGGAACCAACAGTGAAAAAATTCAGAGTGTGTGGAGGAGAATGGAGAGGGGTAGACAGTCTATGCGTATTATGATGGTAACAGAGTAGAATGTTCTGCAGGATGAATTGGTTACAGCGAGAGGGGCTGGGTAGTTTAGGAAGGGCCTGGGGAGGTAGTATTGTGGGTATGGGGAAGAGTCCACTCGCCACTGGTCGGTAGCCCAATTGCGAGGATAAACTTACTATTAACATTATTATTACTTCCCTGTGATATCAGTTATCGCTCCTTTGTTAGCTATTGCATTCCCTATATTTTATTTTTCCTTGCACTGCCTAACAATCTGTTTAAACATACAAAATAAAAATTTTTGGCTAAACATTAAATTTGCCTATAGACCACTATTTGCCACTTTAAATATGACGCCAGTTATTAAAAAGCATGTACCTATTATAGGACTATTAGTTGTCCACAAACACGAATGTATTTGTATTTATATTTGAATTTCTAAAATGTATACACTTGAAACATTAGAGTCGTTTTTATTCGAACACAAGTATGTAACGTCCGATTAGAACACACAGTGTTACAGTCTTAATTTTTTTTATGAACAGGTAGGTAAAGGTTTTGTGTGTTCAGCTCCTTGCATTCTTTATAAAACCCGAAGTCGGTGCATTGAAAAACGCAAGTCACAAAAATCCCGAAGTGCTTGTATTGTGTCCTGTGAACAAAATTAAATACGTACCTATCCTGCCTCTCAGGAGTTCTTCAATAAAACATTTTATACCATTATCGAACTTCGAAACGATTTCCTCATTCATTTTTAATTTCTTTTGAAAATGTTTCATGAGGTTTTACCAAATACACGATGTACCACAATCAACCACTATCACGTAACTTAAATTTATTTTACAAGCTCTGCCAGTGTTGCCATCTGAAAGAAAATAAAATCGGAAGTTTTGTTCCAAAAGTCAGAATAAAACCTGTATGCAAAAAAATTAAATCGGAAAAATTCCAAAATAGTAAACAATGCATAATTAAATTATTTTTAAAGTTCATACAAAGTAACATTTACCACTTAATTTAAGGTACAGAAAAAACAAATATTAATGTAAAGTAAAAATCTGCTCATGCAAATTTTGTAGCAAATAATATGCAGTCTTGCTTTTTTTCCCCTTCATCTCAGCACTAGTTGAATTATTGAGCAGTGGTATTCTTCCATAACTTGTATAACTATGACGCAGGCCGTTCCGCGTCGCCTTCCTACTGCAGCCCATCGTCACGAAGCCAGCTGATTCGGAATGGGCAGTATCACCCCCGCACATGGGAAAAGCACCCGGCGGCGTGCTCCAATAGACGGCTTGGCCGGTGACGTCACAAGATGAGCATCGCTCCGAGCATCAGCTGTTTCTGTACAAACGTTCGTCAAAATGCCATATGAATAGTGTTACTTGGACTGGTTAACATTGTATAAATAGTACAAAAATGCATGTACGGTACTTGCAATAGCGAGTTTAGGTATCGCTAATAGAAATATATGAAGGATAT
>PNEQ01110854.1:0-56705 GCA_003012365.1 Medauroidea extradentata
GCATCCCGCTGGTGTTACTCAGCCTCGACGCTGACCACCGCCGCAGTGTTGCCACCCCCAAGGTGCCGTTCCTTGTCAGCTCCACTGCGTCGACACAACACCCCAAGTGTTGTCTGTTCTTCCAGCATCCCGCTGGTGTTACCCAGCCTCGAAACCGACCACCGCCGCAGTGTTGCCACCCCCAAGGCGCCGTTCCTTGTCAGCTCCACTGCGTCGACACAACACCCCAAGTGTTGTCTGTTCCTCCTGCATCCCGCTGGTGTTACCCAGCCTCGACGCTGACCACCGCCGCAGTGTTGCCACCCCCAAGGCGCCGTTCCTTGTCAGCTCCACTGCGTCGACACAACACCCCAAGTGTTGTCTGTTCCTCCTGCATCCCGCTGGTGTTACCCAGCCTCGACGCTGACCACCGCCGCAGTGTTGCCACCCCCAACGTGCCGTTCCTTGTCAGCTCCACTGCGTCGACACAACCACCCCAAGTGTTGTCTGTTCCTCCTGCATCCCGCTGGTGTTACTCAGCCTCGACGCTGACCACCGTCGCAGTGTTGCCACCCCCAAGGTGCCGTTCCTTGTCAGCTCCACTGCGTCGACACAACACCGCAAGTGTTGTCTGTTCCTCCTGCATCCCGCTGGTATTACCCAGCCTCGACACCTACCATTGCCGCCACGACGCCGCCCCCAAATTCTCCTCGTTAAATTCACCGCCCACAAAACACCCCTGTCTTCTCCGCAGCCCATCACTTTTCACGACGTCCCCCCCCCCCTCCTAAAGGTGTTGACGCTGACCCACGTCATACTCGGTACGCACACACACACACACACACACACACACACATATATATATATATATATATATATATATATATATATATATATATATATACATATACATATAACACAGATGATACCACACTGACAAGAGATGAGAAATATATCGTAGCTACTGTTACACAGACTTCAAATTTAAGAATTAAACTTGAGACATAGGCTAATCGACTGCTTAAATTTGCTATCAGTAGACTGTTATGTAAATTTGCGACACTTTAAATAAAGGAACAAAGTAATTTTAATAATCAAGCCTCAGATTGTAGTTCGCGCCTAATCTTCAAAATTATTACGTCTTATTGAGCTTTTCGAATCAGTCAACTGACTGCAAATTCAAAATATAATTAAGAATAATAGAGTTTATCAATTAATTTTAAAATAGCTCAGTAAATTGTATGGATATTTGGCTAACATAGATACTTTAAAATGTTAAGATTGTGTAAGTGGCATGAATGTACCGAACAACAGTGCTTTCTTTGTTGGTTTCTTGTGTAAAATAATTAAACATACAAAAAGAAAAACTGTTCGATTTGTGTGCATTGTAATTGTCTATTTTTGGGCATGTATTTCGTTATCATAATTATATTTTGGTATTTTGCACGGCCATTCTATAACATTTTCTCAAGCGAAACATTTTAAAGGTGCTTTCGTTACATTTGTTTGAATCAATAAGGAGTCGACGTAAATGATGCTGTTTCCTAGAGTTTCATCAACTTGGGAAGAAGCGTAGGCTCGTATATTACCCTTCGTAATTGGCAGCTGAGTAAAACTGCTGAAGGCTAGAATGATTAGTGGGGCTAGGGCATTTCGCCAGGACGCGAAACTGTCGATTACTAAATGGTCCAGAAAAGCTGGCGAAATGCGGAGAGAGTGTAAGAAGGTCGAGAAGCAGGCGGAGTCTGCAACGGGATGGAAGGCAAATAAGGAAAGACTTGAAGCAGTTTCGTGAAGACGGATGAGTGACTTTGATCGTGTAGTAACTGTGAAGGTTGTACATGGCCCGCACCGCGCAGCTGCACTCGCAGTATGACGATTAGAAGGGACAGGGAAAATTTCGCGAATTCCATGACCTGCAGGCTAGACTCCACTTTACTATGCTTATTCAAGGCCCGTATATTCGTTCACTGTCTGCTGTTTCACTGAGTAGCAGTTAGTTGACAAAATGTCGGAACTTTACTATGCATAGGATAATTCATTCTCACATACATGTAACTGAATTCGTGAAATTTTCCTGTCCCTAATGATGATCGCGGGAAGTTGATTGTTTGCTACGCTCCAACATGCTTTGTATAACACCGAAGGCTTTGCACATATATAATGGACATCGTTTATATGTAGCACTGTGTTCATCTTCAACAGACCCAATTAGAACTGTACAGATTTAACACAAAACGTTTGTGATTTGCCAGAAAACTGTTCACACGTGTCACGATTGCGATACTACACTTTAGCCTATTTCAGATTATGTTAAATATTTTCGCGATTTTCCAGTGTCTCTTATGATGGTTAGAGAGGATGATTTATCGCGGGAAAACTTGACTGTTTGCTGGGCTGCAAAGCACGTTCAGTTTACCAGAAGATGACTGGCTTTATCTTTTATGTGGAGCTGTTGTCCTATTTGACTGATCCAATAAGAATCCATCTATTGTAACATTTGATGCCTATTATTGGTCTGCAGACAGCTACGTTGTGTCAGACGTATATCACCTATTCGTATGTGTTGCAGTTAACTACAGTGTTTTCAAGGGTATGTTGGCACAAAACATTTTTGCGATATATTCATCTTCTCTAATGATGGTATATCGCGAAAATATTTTGTGCAAACATAACCTTCAAAATGCTGTGGTTTCTTGCAACATGTATGATTGGGTGATGTACGTCTGCCACAACGTAGCTATCTGCAGACCAATAACAGTCATCCAAAATTACAATAACGGAGTTCTTATTGGATCAGTTAAATAGGGTAACAGTTCCAAGTACAAGATAAAGCCAGCAATCTTCTGGTAAGTTGAATGTTTGTTTAGAAATACAGCAAGTAGTCAAGTTTTCCCGCGATAAACCATCATGTCTAATATTGACGCGTACCTTACGAGAATATACACAATCCAAGTCACAGATAACAAAGACAACTCAGGTGCAGCTACGGAAACGCGCTGGAACCATATTCAGGACAATTCAGGTTCGATTCCCGTCTGCGGCCATACTGGTTTCCCGATATCACTGCGGGCGAATCTATGGATGGTTCCTAAACACAGGCCACGACCGATTCCTTTCTCAGTTCATTTCCTTGTGTTAAGTTGTGTGTAACCATTTCTAATTACTACAGCCACGATTTTGTTGTGAGCATATTTTTGCCCCACTTTGTTTCAGTGTCTCACGTGCACGTCGGCAGCTATGCTTCATGGTTATTGGCAGCGTATCTTTGTTTAGAAATGTCTCTTGTTCAACAGCACCAATCAGAGTCAGATAATTAATTGTGTCTCCTATGTCTATGATCCTCCAGAAGAATCCCAAGACAAATGAGAGTTAAAACATCCAGTCACTAGGGACCGGTAGTTTTCCCAAAAATATTTTTGCAGCACTTAGTTTCAGTGCCTCACGCGCGCACCTGCAGCTCTGCTATGTGGTCAGTGATTGGATGCCGTAACACCCAGCGTCTGGAAGTTAAACCAGCAAATCACAGACGTGATGTGACGTTTTTATCCGTCTACTGATTGTAACAGTCAAATTAATAACGACTGTGCACAAAAACACTCTGCCAATTATCATGAAGTTGTGCTGCAGGTGCGCATGTAAGGCACTGAAACAAAGTGGGGCAAAAATCTTATCGCGGAAACTACCGGGCCGTACTTATCACTGTCCATGGAGCAGAGCTGCTGGCGTGCACATAAGACAATTTAACCAATTGACGAAAAAATGTTTTCGCCATAAAATCGTAGCTCTACTATATAATGACCTCGTCGCTGACGAGTAGATAGGCCCAATTAATAAATAATGAAGGTTCAAAAGAGATGCACAAAAAACAGGTATTATAGTAAAGACGATCCAGTAGAGCGAAGAATTTAGAAACAAAGTCCACAGCATAAAATCCATACGGCCATACATTATATTTCCGGAAGTGAGATAAAAAAAATGAAAGAAAGAAAAGTTTCTGTGAGGAGAGGAAAAGAAGGGGCAATAATCACAAAATAAAAATTTGGGTAAACTACGAAGAAGAAAATTAAAATTAAAAATCACAATATGTGTTTGACAACTCGACGTCAACCAAGAGTAATCCAGGACAAACTTTACACGAGAAAAATGAGGAAAAACTAATTAAATAGTACGTCTTTATTCGTATGAGATTTAAGTCCTACTAATGTAGTAGTCTTGTGGTGAAATGTTGATAACATTGTTTTAGTATCTAGTTGCGTAATATTTTGCCCAAATAAGTAATCGGTTATTGCTGACGACATAGGACGTATTAATTACAGTAAATTTTCTCAATATATTACTCGATATTTTATCAATCCAGTATATGTCCTGTTCCAATCACCTCGGCTCATGATGTCTTTACCGTTGTCGTTGTTTCTGCAGAGGTCTACTCAAAAATATCGTTCTATGACTTCTTGAATTCCCTTGAAGCGAAACTTACGTCTGACGGCCGACAATGTTTAAGTTCGTCTTAGTTTTTCAAATTTTAAATGGAGAATGAATGGCTTCACACTTACATGGCTTTCCTGTTAGATGTCTGAGGTCTATTTTCAGGTATGTGAGGGCCCTAGTCGAGTTAGCTTCAGAGATTTGCATCTATATACTTAACTGTCTCTTGCGAGTACACAGGAAAGTGAGTTAGTATATGTGTGTGTACAAACAATACGGATAAAAGAACAAATGTCAACTGACGGACAAAAAACTGACAACGTTTACAAGTATGCAAAGTTCTTTATGGCGTGAATTTCGTAGAACTCGTTGATACTTCCAGTTTCAAGTTACTGCCGGTTTTTCTGTGAAGCAACACCGAGAATCTCAGCGTCAGATCATCGCAACACTGAAAGTCTACACTCTAAAAAATAGTTTGTAAATGTGCCAGCCGTGCGTATAGGAGCGCTAAGAAAGTAGGTATGGTAGAATTGTTTCCCAGACATCCGTGGTAACACTCCTAAACCTTTCTATAAAACAGTCAAATGTATGCTGAAGTTACCAGACTTGTATTGTAACAAATGTAAGGGTTTCCATATTTACAAGATGGAAATATAGTAACTGTCCCATACCACGTCTTGGATATTAATTTCCTAAACATTTCAGGGAGTTTTTTTACAGTGTACGCTTTGTAAGCACACAGGTTCGGAGAGCCGGGATAAACTTGCCTAATAACAAAATAACTAGAAGCCACAATGTTTCCTCGAAGTATAACCATTGTCACAACGTGCGCATGCGCGCACGACTATATTTTCTAGCCGGCGGCACTTCACACACTGCAGTTGCGATCGGCCAAGGACATGACGTGCTTATCTAACATGACGGACTAGCCTTGGCCCACTACGCAACTGTACTTCTTTTTACTTCTCTTACGCCAGTTTATCATTACACTATACGAATATAGAATTTGACTGCTCTTTACCATATTTGTCAAACGAACGCAGTGATAAAATAACGGCCTCGCGTTAAGGAATACACGGGTTCGATTCCACGTCTGACCATCACGATTTCGGATTCTTTAACGCCTCTTCTGTGTAAACACAAACACGGCATGCATAAGATATATCAAATTGATTTTACCGTTCTTAATATTAAACATGTATCGGGTTTGGTGAAAATCCAAAAAGTAATTTTTATGATAACTCTGAAAATATATTTAAATTGCCACAATTTTGAAAATACGAACAGATAATGAACGAAAACACAAACTTCAAGCAATCTTACTAACAACTATATGTTAACAGAATTTGGTGTAGCTATGAAAAATGGTTCTTCAAAAGGCTCGGATAATCAAAATTAATTTAAATGTTTTACATAAAAAAAAGAAACAATCACGATTTGAAGAAAAATATATGTGTCAAGTTACTATCGTAAGTAATATTGTATGTGTACCGAGTTTGATAAAATTTTGAAAAATTGTCCTTCAGATATTTCGTGTGTTCGAAAACGCTTAAATATCCACAATTAAAAATATGAACACACAATGAACAGAAAGTCCGCTTGCTAAGTAGTAGTTTATGCATTGTAAGTTTTATGAAATTCGAAGATGTAATTCCTCAGCTATATCGTGCAAAGATAAAAATAAAAAATGTCGCAGTCTTGAATATATGAACACAAACCAAGTCATAAAAGTCAAGTCATCTTACTTAGTACTTTACATGCAATCGATTTATTATAGGTATTATAAAATGTTTTTACTTAGTTTTCTCGTGTGATCGAAATATGTTGAAATGGCCGCTATTTTTAAATATTAAGCATGCTTAACTCAAATCAGGTTACCAAGTAATACACGAATATCAAGTTACATAAAATTCTGATAAAAATCTTCAACTGTCATATTACACGAAAAATAAAAATTATGGCCATATTGATAAAATAAATGAACACGGTATGAACCAAACCTAAAAAGTCAATTCACTTAAATAGTTAATGCGAACTGATTTTAATGAAATTCTAAACATGGCTCTAAGAAATATCGTGAGAACTTACAATTTTGAAATGGCGGCCATTTTGAAAATATGGATATGCATTTAATTAACTGCCAATAAATCAAGTCAGGGTACTCAGTACTATATGGTTTTTAAGTTTGATGAAATCTGTCAACAGGTTCAAAAGTTTGTAGTACAGATACACACAAACAGCAAGGAGATCTCATAAGCTTAATTTTTTCTTCGCAAAGATAGCTGAAAATAACACCTCAGGTGTTACATTGCAGAATTCTACAACATTTTTGCAACAAATACAGTAGACCCTACAACACTACAAGGAAAAAATGTTATTTCAGAGGATCATGGCATTACTTGAAGGTCTATTTAATTAAGAGCGAATTATTACTTAACAAGCTAACAGTATTTGTTACATTTATAATCTGTAAATAGAGCAGGTATGTTTCATTACAGAAGTAGGGAACACTATTTAAGACAATGGACCTTTATATAAGTGCTAAAATTCACTTAAAATTTATTAAAATGTTGGTGTATTTAAATGAATTAAATTTACGTTTAATGGATTGGCCAATTATATCTTTAAACTTTAGGGAGAAGTATTTCGTTGTTACAGAAGTTTTGGTTCGGTAAGCTGTTTAATTTTTATAATGTTGGCTACACTTACAAAAAAGTCGTGAGTTTAACAACATATTATTCAAAGAAAGAAACATGCAATCAAAACAGTTTTACTTTGTGAAAACTGTGCAATATCTGGAGTTTTACTAATATATCAGAATGCCACAAAAATATCAAGTAATTATCGGAGAAGTGTCCTACGTCCTCAACTTGACAGCCTAACAGCACGATGGCCTCGCGTCTCACGGATGCTACCTTCGCGAGCTCCCAGGGGGTCCAGAAGAAAACACTGTCGACCCAAAAACCCCATGCCAGGACCTCGCTCTATCCTTGGGAGAGACAACGACGACGTGTTGTACCAGGGATATATCGATGGATGTTGTTTTCAAGATCACGTCTACATAGCCGCCTGCAGGGCTGGAATTAGGATTTGTGTT
Source organism: Medauroidea extradentata (assembly GCA_003012365.1). NCBI lineage: Eukaryota > Metazoa > Arthropoda > Insecta > Phasmatodea > Phasmatidae > Medauroidea > Medauroidea extradentata. The sequence goes on from PNEQ01110854.1 coordinate 7,505, forward strand.
TACAAGGCGGAGGGAATAGTTTCCTACATTGTATACAGTTGGCATTGCTCAACTACTACTGCTTATATTATACCTGTGACCAACCGTAGAAAAAAACCATTACTTTCTTCCTCTGGAAGGTTACTAGTCTAAAACTAAGAAAGGTAGTGAAGGTGTCACAACTTGCTTTGTAAGACGGTAAATTTTAATAAACCTAATTGTATGGAACTTGAAGAGAAATTTGAAGAATTTGAAGAATTCAAGTACAGATCCTCCTTAAAGTGGTTCCCAAAGCTTGCAATATTATAAAGTAACATCGACCCTCCAATAAATCGGAAGGAGAAAGGTCCCCCCTCCCCAGAGCAAGTTTGGATTTTGAACGTTCAAAAGTTTGCTAGATAAGCAGTTTCCGTAAGATGAGGGGAGTTGGAATCCCCATGGCCTCCCTCCCCTTTTGGCTACGGTATGCATCCGGCCTATGCCGCCCTCCAGTATCCACAACTTCTACAAGAAACGTGTTTTATTTCAAAACTGTTCAACGTGTCTGAAATGATGTCTATCTAAGAAAATTACGTCACCTTCCTGCTTGTGTGAGTGTGTCTGGAGCGATTTCATACCACCACGAAAAACTGAAATCAAGATGGTCGGAGCCGGGGATCGAAAACAGGCCCTCCTGAATGCGGGTCCAACGTGTTGCGGTTTCATCACTCCGCTCGGTTCGTGTCAATCGATCCTATGCAGTTATCCGTGACTGAAACCGTGATATTTCTTAAAGCTTTCTGCTCTACCGACTACGTGCAGTCGTTTTACAGCAGAAGGACGTCTGTAGACGTCAGCAGATAATTGACCACATATATAATTTTTATTACAGGCCGGAAAACTACGTCCAACATTGTTTGCAGCTATCAAAACAGTCCGCACTTCTTCACACATGTACGTACATAGATTACCAACATAACGCTATGAATGGAAATACAGCAATGGATGTTTAACTCAGTTGGAATATGGCAAATTAGTGAGCAACCGTTGACTAGAAATATTAAATTTAGATTCATGTAACATTGGCGTTAAACGGCTAAAACTAGTTTTAACAAACAATGGCTTGGTAGAATTTCGATAGGTATTTGTTGTCTTGATAACGCAGACACTTATAGAAACTTCCATTAGCAGAATTTCAGTTAGTGTGATTTAATTGTATTTTTAATGGTACGAAAGTGCACTTAAGAAAATTGGAAACGTTAAATTTTGCACAAATTTAGTAATGGGTTTCGAATAACCTGTGATAGAATCATTTCTGTCACTATGTATTTTATCGAAGACAACATCAATATTTACATTTCAAGTGCGTAAAACTTTTCTGAGTTTTAAGAATATTTCATGATTTTGTGAAATTATATCAAACTAATTTACATAACACGAAACCAATCAAAATAACATTTTTATATTGTTTAATCATATTCATTAGTACTTCAACCGTAAATATCGTACAGTATAAATTTTTAAAATTAGTTAGTCGCAACGGTATACCAATGCTCTATAGTTTCTTAAAGTCATTGCAATTATATAGGTGAAAAAAAAAACTCGGACATAGAAAAATTCGTTCGCCTTTATCCAGTACTTAACATTTAAAGTATAAACTAGATAGATTAAAACTCCTTACGTTATCTCCATTAAACTTCTTTATCTTGTACTTCCGTCTTTAACACACAAATTAAAATATGCAAGTACACGAAAATATAAAATGGCAATACAGGACAAATTGTTACGTTGTGTACATTATGTCTGACTATCTAAAGCAAAGCGTAATCATTCAACACTTGAAGGTCGTATAAAATTTTATATTGTAATAACCTCACATATTTTAACGAAAACAACAGCACATTTAGCAACAGTTAAGTGCAGAAATACGCGTATAATCGTAAAATGGAATTTTTCCAAAAAGAGAAATTTACACAATTTCCCTTAACATTCCACTTATGATACGAAAATGTGTAATTTCTTATGCTTTTCAGCGCTACGAGCGATACAACGCCTCGCGTCCATGCGAGCAACTCATGCATGGTTTTACTACTAGACAATATATACTTTATGTGATCTTGACAGTTGCCAGATGACAGAAAAAGTCAAATAATTGTTAGATCAAACATTATATCAAACCCTTCCAGTAGGAACACAGAGGAGTATTAACGCCGGCGACTATGCAGAATATACCAACTGTCTCAGAAATAATTTTACAAACTTGAAGGGTGAGTTCCTTACACCAAAGAAAAATGTCCGTGTAAACATAGGTAGAAATGCTTTACTTTTTAGTTACTAAAGAGAGTTTAATTTAATGTGTTTCAAGGTAACTGGTAGTAAAATTAATGTTCCTAGATAATAAGTTATGTAATGCATACAAGTTCTGCTGATGCCCTCATTTGTATCCTCTATAGTGGATGTGAGAGCATTTGGCAGGGCGCGACAGTGCATGATACGACGTGAGCATGTGTGCGAGTATTTAAACTGACGTCATTTCGAACATTTACCATGTGTTTCTGAGTTTATGACAGCTTGACCGATGCTAATATCAGGAAAATTCACAGCAAATGTTCAAAATTGCATTCTTTTGCTTCCTCACAAACATGCACACGTCGTATCATGCTCTCTCGCACCTGTTAAATACTTCCTCACCCACTATAGAGGATACGAATGAGGGCATCAGCATAACTTGTATGCATTACATAACTTAATTATCCAACAACATTACTTTAGTTTTGGTTACATTGCAACACATTGAAATAAACTTTCGTTAATAACATAAAAAATAACGATTAATAGACATATGTTTTATGGCTTAATTTATTATATTTAGGTAAGGAACCCGCCCTCCAAGTTTGTAAAAGTATTTCTGAAACAGACTGTATATGAATGCCAAAATTAAGTCAAACACTTCCATATTTATTTTACCTCAGTTGGCGAAACTAATGTATATTTTTAGGCTATTTATGATATTCGTATTCTTTTTAATACAATTTATATTTTTTTAAGTTCAACACAAAAGCGTTCATAAGAAATGGGTGCTCTAAAAATGAGTGCAGCATTACACACTAAAATATTTGATTTATTATTACTACTATTTTGGAAATACAAAGTGTTATGTTCGCCATGAACAGACCATATACTGAGTTCCCCCTCCTCCAGTGTTCAGAGTGAGACACCTCTAACGAGATCAGCCCACGCTCCACTGACGTTATAGTTCACTCGCACGTAACTGGGGGTAGTCGGTTCAACACTTGTAACCTTGTCTTTTTCCAGGTTCCAGTAATCACTTAACTCGCTATACACGAGTCAGCACTGTCTGTCCGGCAGTGCTTATCTCATTTACTTCAGGCCGAGGACATTTCCAGTACATGGTCCTACAATCTCAGTACTTTTAGCAAGCGTACATTATCATGCTTCTGTGTCTGCCAATCGTGATTAACCCAGTTCGTGCTGTTCAGTTCTCGTAAGTTGTAAGACAGTTTTGTCTTAGCGTCTTGCTTTGTGAAGGGATCACGTTAAGATTTACAGAACATTTTTACTTGTAGTGTTGCCTATTGCTGTCGCTTGGATATAACATTTTCTTATGCCAGACTTGATGTTCCATGCATTATATATACTAGTTTAGTTTTTTATTAGTTGCTGTACAGAAATTACTTTTTTTTTTTCAAGTGAGATAGTAAAATTATTTTAATATTATTTAAATCTACTGTGAAAATTATTTTAGAAATTTAGAGAAAAGAATAAAACCGCTTGCACAAGCTAAATATCACTGATACAATGAAATAAAAATATCGCGACCATAAATCGTATAGTTGTATTAAAATGTCTTTATATCGGAAAGAACTGCTGTGCGTATAAGCAAAGTCTATAACAGTTATAATATTTTAATTACTATTTTACAACATTTTTCTAAATAATTTTGACTATGCGTCACTCTTTGTTGAAATAGAAGTGTCAACAGGTAAAAACTCCGTATTAAGTAAATTACAATGAACAGCAGAGTAAAAAAAGAAACCATTTTATCAAGCGCTCAGCCAAAGATTCTTAAGATGGCATTATTTGGTTATTACATAGATACATTTAGCAGATGATAAAGTATCTGTCTAAAAAACCAATTAAAGCTGTTTCAATAAAATAGCCCTCATAACATTTTATTCCTATTAAAATATTGGTACATTCAGATTAAATTTCTATATACATTGCAGAAATCTGTATTCGCTTATAAAATTTATCTTAGTTATTATTTTATATAATCAAAAATCTTATGTTATACGTTCTTGTAACAATAAATATATTTATGCTTAATCGAAATGTGTAAAGTTAAAACAGATTATTTTTCTTAAAACCGTCAATAAGTTAAATTTAAATAATCAATTTGTGAAGAAATGCAATATGAAATTTAATCTATACGTTAAATTTGAAATATCAGATTCGATTTGGTACCGTAAATGTCGATTTACACTGCGTTTACAACACGCAACGCGATTCTGCCTGTATAACTGTAAAATTGTTCTGAAGCGAATGTAAAGCGTAGTATGTGTAGCAGAGTATTCAGCGTACGTCACTCCTCTGCTATGTAATCTGCGAGTGTACTGGCGTACGGCAGTTGCCGGGACTTACCCTGGGTACTGCGTGAATACAAAGCAATGAAGTAGGTCGTGACATGTCGACTGGGTATGTATTCCGCAGGCAAATACGTGCGGCGGTCAAGACAGGAGGATACCGCTAGCACTTAAAGAAAGGCTGTACTACGTGCCAAGAGTCTGCGCATGTACCTTCTCTGCACGTGCTACAAGTGCAGCGTCACATATTCATTTTATTATAGTTTCATAACCTAACGACTGAGCGAGGTGGTGCAACGGTAAATGTTTGACTCGAATTCGACAGTACAGGGTCTCGAACCCCGGCTCCGACCATGGCCGACTCCTCTACCAGCCCCTGTCTTTGTACCGAATAGTTTGTCACCGTCTATAATAACCTCGCTGTCGACGAGACATACGAAGCCCACTCACTTAAGGCTTCTGCCTACCTCGGAGCGCGGCGGGAGCAAGAATAGGGTTTTACATGTTAAACTAAATTCCGTGTAGCTCAGTCACCCTTTGAGATATCGCTTTCGGATAGAAACAAGTTTCTGTGTTGAGAAGAGGAAAATACTGCTACGTAAACGAAAATGCAAAAAGAATTTTATGAGTACGGGGTTTCGAGTGTTTAATCGGCATAAAAACACTTATTTGATCATAGTTTTCAGGGTATTGATATAACTTGCTAAAAGATTCAGTAGCAGTGTGGGCCGTATCGCACTGAACAAAAAAGTCAGTGGTGGCATATATGTAGGTTTGAAAGTGACTGAGATATTTAGGAATATAATTTAACCTGTAACGCCCTATCCTTGCTGCCGCCGGAGCTCAGAAGTAGGCAGAGTACTTAACCTACCTACCTAACCTAACAAAACCGACCTTAGATTCAAGTCATAGAATTTTTTCCGTTATTTTAATATGCCTAAACCTACATAGGCCGCTTTCACGTTAGGCGTACAACTATTTTAATTAAAACGTTCAATTTTTGCAGGAACTCAGTTCGCTTAATGGCGCTCTGCACCGATGAATACATATTGTATAACTGTACCAAAAACTGGGAACTTCTTACACATTGCGTTAGTAGATATTTCTCACAAATATGATAATTTTCGGTTCCATAATTTTCGTACGATCACATGTCAAAGTAGCGATTTGACTATTTGCACTTCTTCCCCGAAGAAAATCTACTCAAACAATGCGAATAAAATAATTGCATAGACGTCATTTCATGTTAATATTGTTTAAAAAAAAAAAAAATACGCGTACTCAAATTAATGCAAAAAACTTAGGTAAATTCAAGAATTATTTTCATACAAACCATTTTCGGCACAGGTAAAATTCCTTGAGACAGTTCCAGTAATAACACACGAATAACAAACGGTCAGAGTACTAGCACTCTCATTGGCTTGCTTAGATGTGAAAACACACAAAAAAAACGGAATTAGAACATGAGACGTGTACGTAATGTATTGGAACCTAACAAACAATCAACTTTCCCCGTGATAAATGACTCTCGTTTCTGATTTGTAGGCAGGTAGCTTTTCATATTCAAGAACTCAAGAGCCCGTTACCCAGCACGTTGGTATCAGTAGTACTATGACAAATCATGGAGCTTTAATTTAATTTTATGCTACATTAAGTTGATTGTTTGAATGCCAATGTTGGTCTGTTTTTCACTTTAAAATTAATTTAAATTACTTCTCGCTTTAGCTAGCTTTGTTAAATTTAATTTTACTGCTGTCTCGCATCTTATTAGACGATCAGTGATAGCCGCGCCACTAGCGGGAGAATTTTTAACTGTGCCAAACTCTCTCGCAAGAACACACATTTTTTTCTAACCCGTAATATAATTAACCTTGCCATGGTCTTAAGGCTGTTCAAGTGCGATAAAATCATAATTTTATATTTATATGAAATATCGTTAGTTTTGTAGACTATACTTGTGAGTACATTTTTGTCTTACGAACCAATTTTAGCTTTCATAGTTTTCTCATAACGGTGCGTCAAAGTCAAAATTTGCTTGATCTGTTGCCATGCAATTAGTGAAAACCAACTGATCTACTTGAATAAAATCATTCACAGGAATATTGAATCCCAGGAGCTATGCAATAAAGAATTTAAAAGACCACAACGTAATATTTTGAATGTTTTAAAAAAATCGCAAAAGTACAAGAAAAAAGTTGAAAATTCTGCAATATTTTTAAATACAAAAATAGTTCACGGGATTTTAAAAAAAAATGTTTTATTACGTAGCCCGTGGCATGTCAATTCACTGTGAATTATTTCACTCACGTAAGTCAATTGGTTTTCGTTATTTGCGTGGTAGCAGAACAAGCAAATTTTAACTTTGAAACACCGTTATGAGAAAACTGTGCGAGTTAAAATTGTTTCGTAAGAGGAAACTGTACTCACAAGTACTGTCTTCTAAACTAACACAATTTCATATAAATATGAAATTATGAGTTTATCGCACTTGAACAGCCTTAAACAAACCTGAACTAATCTAAACTGTACTTCCGCAGGGGACGGTTATAAGTGATGGGTAGAGATAATGGTTTATAGCGGGAAAACTTGACTGTTTTGCTGGGTTTCAACGAACGTTCAACTTAACTTGGCCTTTGCTTGTACGTGGAGCTGTTACCCTATTTGACTGAGCCAATAAATATTCCGCTATTGTAAAATGTTACACCTTGTATTGGTCTGCAGACAACTACGTTGCGTCAGACATATGTAACCCAATCACACATGTTGCAAGAAACTACAGCTGTTTCAAGGGTATGTTAGCACAAACAATGTTCGTCATATACCATCATCTCTAGAGATGGGACAGACCTGTAGAGAACGGTATGGCTTTTAGTACGAGTCAATATATAGGAGCTTACAGACGTGAAGAGGTCTGGACGACAAGGGTGTGGCTGTGACGTCAGGAAAGCTATGCTAACCACAGACGTCACTACAAAGCACGTTGGCCTAGCCAGTTCCTGTAGATCATCCGTATGCCACGTACGTCTACGCGAAAAACGCGTGTGACAGCTCACCAATGTATCATGAAGATATAGCAGCAAGGAGGTAGCCTACTAAGTGGATCCCGTCTACGTGAAACGTGTTTGCTGACCAGACAAAGCAAATATATTGTTACAAGAAGTCCAGGGACATAGCATTCAGTTCTTACCACGGCCTGTGGGACTACTAGGAATACTCAAGTATCCTGTGTCCTGCTTCCATTTTGTCTCACGTCGTCTTCTGTAACTTTACATACGTCTCCTGTAAACTGTCACCAAAAAAATCTCTTCTCTATATTAATTCTTGTCAGTTCGTTGTGTATCCTTTTTGTTTTCCTTCTATCTTTATTTACTCCTCTTCATCCAACAAAGAAACCGAATATAGCTTTAGAAGCAATTTTCGTTCACTGACAAGGGCTCACTTATATATGTAGTGGTTATTTCTTTCTGTCAGTCTGTTCAGTAAAACATTCAGCCCTGCAGTAAACTACACAATTTTTATAATGAGCCGGTTATAGGAACCTTTCAAATCATCGGAAACTACAACAGCTAATATTAAGAGTACGATGATTAGGTTATAATACACTTCCATCAAACGTACTTTTTTTTTAATTTGACAGTGTCACAAACATTGCGTACAATATTAACGGACACTTTTGTTAGAGCTCATAGCATATTTACAATATACATGCAATATAGATTTACGTACGCCAGACGATATTTTCACCGCCATAATAGCATCATCGAGCACGGAGTCTGGCAACGTGTGTCTCCAGTTTTGGCAGTCGGAACGGGGAGTTCTGTTGTCGCTTTGTGTTCAACTACTTATATTGTTTAATGTTTGTATATGTGTTCTCAGGCTGGCTGATTTTTAAAGTATGTGTGGTAAAGTGCTCAGGCGGGATAGCTTGTAACAGCTCCACTCGCTGTTATAACATCTACAAGCGACATTTTTGTTTGAATATAAACAATTGCGAATTGGTTCCACTGCAAAGAAAATTTTCTTTTAAAGGAACCAACATGTGTAATTCAATTACAACCGTTCTGCAGTTATCTTTATGGTGAAGTTCGTTATACATTTTTAAGGCAAACATATGTAAAACAATTACTTTCTTTACTACAAACAAAATAATATTCCTATAAAAGGAAATTTATTTACAGAATATATATATATATATATATATATATATATATATATATATACTTACAAAGATATGTTTCAAAGATTTTCTGCGTTGTAAAACAATATCTCTTAGGCGCAAACAAAACAGCCCAAAATATTGTTACAAGTTGCGGGCTAGGTACCTTTGAGGATGGAGGTCTTTGATAAAATAAAGAAAATAAAGCTAACCTAGTTTATTTACAACTGTATATACAAAAAAACCAATGTCTATAAAGATTTACCACAATAAATGTCAAACAGAACAAATAACTACTATTTATAAAAAAAAATCATCTACATAAGTTCTCTGTATATGTAAAGGTTACTAGTCACTCACAGTGGTGGACCCAATGAAATAATACCGAAGAATCTTTCTGGCCTAGAAACACCTTCCTACTACTTGCTGCGGTCCCACTCGCTGGACACCCTCGAACAGTCGTCGCAATCCAATACTTGTCCCTATCATTTGAGATCGCACCAGGCACCTGCCTGCCAAAACTCTCTCGCTCCTGCTGCAGCTCCCCCTTATATACCGACCCCTACTTCTCGAATTATCTCGGCAGGTCTATGTTCTCCAACCTCCTGGAAAGGTGTCGCTTCAAAGTCAAGCACCATCCCGAGAGATGAAGAGGGAACAGGAACGTTCCAGACCACGATATTTCCCTCGGTTACCCGATATTGGGTGCAAGTGGTCGCCACCGCACATGGGCGACACAATGTATGCTGAACCTCTTTGTTATCACTGCTGCTATATTGGCTTACACTGCTCTCCGATTACAGCGGCGTGCAGGTGGTTATCACGGAGTAATACAATCCATGCAGCACCCGAGGAGGTCGTTTAGCGCTGCCGCCACTGTATTGTATTTCGCCGCCCTGCCCGACAGCCACGAGGCCAAGGAGTGGGTGGGAGGGGGATGTTCTAGCTCCGCCACCATAGTAACATACTACACCGCTCAGCCAGACACTCGCGGCTCGCAACACTGCCCCCTCCTCGAGTCTGTTCGTCCCGAGCAGACACAACAGATTCTGGTCCATCATAGAGAGCCAGTTTGTCAATAAGAACAACCTCGGGTTTTCTTGTCCGAGAGGCTGCTCTTCTTCTGCTGGCCTCCCAAACAGTAGATCACTTGGAAGACGAAGCTCTCGCCCTAACTGCATCTTCGAAGGTGTTACCCTTGTGGCTTCATGGACAGCTGACCGATATGCAAAGAGAAACAGGGGCACCTTGGAGTCCCAGTCCTTTTGATTGTCGGCTATAAAAATGGACAGATTCTGTTCTAAGGTACGAATGTCTTCCCTGTAACCACAATGTCATCTAAATAAACCTGACAAATATCTTTCCATAAGTCTTTCAAATGTTGCTGGAGCATTGCACAGTTCAAAAGGCATGACCTTGAATTGTCAAGTTACTTTCCCTTGTACAGAAAATGCAGTCTTCTCTCTATCTTTCGGGGCTACTTCACACTGCCAGTAACCGCTTTTCATGTCCAGCAGAGTGTCATCTATCCGAGGAAGTGGGTAGGAGTCTTTCCTGGTCACATCATTTAGCAGCCGGTAATCTACACAAAATCTTGTTGAGCCATCTTTCTTCTTGACCAACACAACTGGAGATGACCAGGGGCTTTTCGATGGCTCTATCACATCCAGATCCTTCATTTCTTTCAGAATGTCATCAACTACCTCGTGTGAAGCAAGAGGTAGACGTCTAGGGGGTTGCTTGATGGGTCTGATCATCTCCTGTATTAATATGGTGACATGCCACAGATGTCCTACCAAGATCATGTGAACCACATGAAAAAGCATTTTGATTCTTTATTAAGAGTTCTGCAACAGCATTCTCTTGTCTCCAGTCCAGGTTTTCCTTTGTCCTTTTCAGAAGTTCTGTAAGCAGTTCTGGCAGAGTATGCTTCACAAGATCCTCCCTTAAGACCTTAGACTCAGTGGTGTTTATCTGGGAAACCTGCTTACACAAGCCAATCATTAACCCTCCTCAAGACGAATTGCCTTGTCAGTCAAGTTCATCATTCTAACAGGTAAATTATTTGATCTTGATGGAACCAAAGTCTTGGCTATAAGTACTCCATCAGGGAGGTTACTTCCTCTTTTCATAGGCTCGATCAATCCTAGGTGCCTTACAAACTGTCCTATACAGCGCCCTGGTATCACAATTTCGCTAGAAGTGGGCAACACAGTGGCCTGACAACAAATTGCAGGGCAGCTGACTTGTGATGTTAATTCTGATCGTGGCATCAGTACCAACTCGGTTTCACCTACCTTCAAGACCCCCAGTAGAGTGTCAATGCAACATCCTAGTTTCTGTGGAACATCTAGTCCCAGTAAACATGCATCAGCAATATCCGCTATGTAGACTTCATGTTCTATTTCTAGTTCACCCAATTTTAGTTGCACACACTTCTTCCCTTTCACTGTTGTTGTCTCACCAGTTACAGTGGTTAACATGCACACTCCAGTACATTGATCATGTGATTGCTGGGGAAAAGGCCTAATGATGTCTGGCCTGATGACAGTAATGGTCGCCCCTGTATCTACAACCCTCTGACAGGGTACATCATCCAGGCTGCCCTCTACCAGCAATGCATCAACTTCCTGTTTCACTGAATGTACTCGAAGGAATTGTGGGGCCTTACCTCCAGCAATCGCCGACCTTCGCCCCTCAACACCAATGTTTACACGTTTCCCGAATTTTGAACTAATTTTGTTGGTCTCACCTGGCTCTTGGTCTTGGTTTCTTCGCTGATACTGTCGGCACTGGGCTCTCAGGTGTCCAGGTCGTCCACACTCCCAGCACTCTGGCCGCTTTCCTGGTCGAGGGCGGTTTTCCGAAGCACCAACTCTGCTGGAAATGATGCTAATTGCTGTTTCAATTTCCTTCAGGGTATTCTCGAATCTGTTCCCCTCTTCTTCGCTTGTTACTTTCGCTGCTCGCACCACATGTCGATTCGCTGGCACTTCTGCCTTGCTGACTCGACTTCCAGTGCCCGGGCTAGAGCATCTTGCATGGTGTGAGGTGCTGCCAGGTGCTCTGCTTGTCGCACCTCCAAGTCTGCAATGGCATCAACAAAGAACCCAATGGCAAGGACAACTCGCGCCTCCTCTGGACACCCCTCAAGTGACAGATGGGCCAGTCTCACAATGTCTTGCCAAAGTTCCTGAAGTGACTCCCCAGGTCGCTGGCTACAGCTTCGAAGTTGGGCATGATGGGCACGTCGTAAATAGCGATCCCCGAAGCGCTGCTCCAGGGTAGAGACTAATGTAGAATACTCCAGGCGATGTCGTTCAGGCAAAGATTGGAGTATACTGAGTGCAGGACCCCTCAACACTGCTGCCAGGTAGTAGGCACATGGCTCTTCTGTCCAACCATTCAGGGTTGCAACAATCTCATATTGGTGCTGATATTCATTCCATGGGGTTTGTCCATCATAAGGGGCAGGCTTGATTGTAACCCCCTTTCCAACCCCAGGCATGGCAACCTCAGCTGTATTCATGTTCTGTGGTAGTCGTACCGCCGATCCTGACATCGCAGAGCACCTCCCGTCTTTACCCTGATGTCTCAGCTATGACTTCATCAAGCCACTATCCCGATACACCAATGGCTGACCACCTGCCTGTCGCTGTAGAAAATTCTCCTATTACGTCCTTAAGACACTCAACTCTTTCTGCAGGTTGTCTTTCGCACTTCCGATTTTCTTTCGACATTTTCATTAACACTGTCAATTCTATGGTCCACCAATTCACAGACATTTTCAATTCTTTTGTCCGCCAATTCACTGACATTGTCAATTTTTAGGTCCACCATTTGAGAAACACTTTCAATTTTCTTGTCCACGTACTCTATTTTAGTATGCACTAGCTCACTAATTCCCTCTATCATCTTGTCAACATTCTCGTTAACGCTGTCTATTTTCTTGTCTACATTCTCAATAACACAGTCAATTTCCCTATCAACACTGTTCATTTTCATTGACACAGTCTATTTTCTTGTCTACATTTTCACTAACACTGTCTATTTTCTTGTCTACATTCTTGTTAACACTGTCTATTTTCCTATCTACATTCTCATTAACACCCTCAATTTTTGTATTTACACCACTTATTTGTTTAGCTATTTGGCTACTCAGTCCCTGTATTTGTGCTCGCAAACCCTCTAACTCACTAGCAATTTTTCTTGTAAACATAAACTTATAACCTAAAATTTCCTACCTAATAAAAATTAACAACTTTGATTAAATATCTAAACATATAGAATCAATTTTAACATCATTTAAAACTTTTAATTAAATTTTAAATAATTGCCTCCATCCCACTTCTGACACCAGCGTTACAAGTTGCGGGCTAGGTACGTTTGGGGATGGAGGTCTTTGATAAAATAAAGAAAATAAAGCTAACCTAGTTTATTTACAACTGTATATACAAAAAAACCAATGTCTATAAAGATTTACCACAATAAATGTCAAACAGAACAAATAATTACTGTTTACAAAAAAAATACATCTACATAAGTTCTCTGTATATGGAAAGGTTACTACTCACTCACAGTGGTGGACCCAATGAAATAATATCGAAGAATCTTTCTGGCCTAGAAACACTTTACTCCTGCTACTTGCTGCGGTCCCAATCGCTGGACACCCTCGAACAGTCGTCGCAATCCAATACTTGTCACTATCACTTGAGATCGCACCAGGCACCTGCCTGCCCAAACTCTCTCGCTCCTGCTGCAGCTCCCCCTTATATATCCACACCTACATCTCGAATTATCTCGGCAGGTCTCTGTTCTCCAACCTCCTGGAAAGGTGTCACTTCAAAGTCAAGCACCACCCCGAGAGATAAAGAGGGAACAGGAACATTCCAGATCACGATATTTCCCTCGGTTACCCGATATTGTGTGCAGGTGGTCGCCACCGCACATGTGCGACACAATGTATGCCGAACCTCTTTGTTATAGCCGCTGCTATATTGGCTTACACCGCTCTCCGATTACAGTGGCGTGCAGGTGGTTATCACGGAGTAATACTATCCATGCAGCACCCGAGGAGGCCTTTTAGCGCTGCCGCCACTGTATTGTATTTCGCCGCCCTGCCCGACAGCCTATTCGCCAAGGAGAGGGTGGGAAGGGGGGTGTCCTAACTCCGCCACCACAGTATCGTACTACACCGCCCAGCCAGATAGTCACTTCTCGCAACAATATTTATATCTGTGTTTTACCTGCTGCCTTTCTTTGTACTTTGTATGTCGCTACCTGATCTCGCAATTTTCTGAATGAAAGCGCATAATGCTGGAATCACAACAGCGCGACATACGCGACGTGTGCGACATGTGAAAAATAACTTGTCTGCCAGTCAGCATGTGACGTCAACACAGAAACCTTGACGTTGATTAGCTGGCAAGTTATTTTATACGCGTCGCGTCTGTCTCTCTATTGTGATTCCAGCATCACTTTTCTCTCAAATTCCACCAGCTCTCTAAAGTGCGTATATTTTAACTGGAAAATTATTGCACGAAATTCGTAATAACGTAAGAAATTCATAGCTGCAAAATGTGTTTATTTTTTAAATATCTCAATTTTTTTAGGTTACTTTGTCGAATATCACGCAGGATGTATATTTTGATGTAAGATCATTTCAAATTATTTTTTTTGGTGGTCAATACATAAATTAAATTGTTGTTTTAATGAATTTCAAGGTCCGAATTATGATTTAAATGTGTTGTTCGTAAAATACTAGCGCATGATGTAAATTTCCATGAGTCAAACATATTTACTCATATTTTTTTATCTAAATGTACGCCTATCACTTTTTCTTCCTTTGCATTCATCGTTTAACAGCACTGAATTACTTTGATGCTGAAAAAATTAGAGGTATTGGAAATAAACTATTCGATTGAAAGATATTTTACTACACTCCCATCTAGTGATGTACCATATGATTGATATTGATGTCAACTTCACTGGGAATATATCACAAATCGTAATACAGTTACCAAAAATTAAACGAACGAAAAATATACAATGACTCGTGCCCGATCACGTGTATATTACGCTTTGTTTATACATTTCATATATTGAAAAATAGTTATTTTTATTTGATTTTATAGCGTGTTTAATTTAATGATAATAACATGCGTATGTTCACACGACCTTCATGCAGAAGTAAATGTGCCTAGAACTGGGTACAGCACTCTCCACAACAACGATACATTTAAGGTGGTATTGTCAGTAAAGTTTGTAGGGGAAGGAGGGTTGAACAGTTTAGGAGGGGATTGAGGAGGAGGTTACAGGTTGCCAACGGGCGGTTGCCTAATTGTAAGTTGATTTTGTTATTATTATTATTATCATTATTAGTGTTATTAATATTAATACCGTCATCGCTGAAACAGTCGCGTCAAGTGAAACCAAAATTCTAGAAACCAGCTTAGCCGGGTAAATCCCAGTTGCCTTCAGCGAAGTAAATCGTAATTTAATTTTGTACCGACGTCTATGGTCTTTTGGGCAGTTAATGTAAATTTTGCCTAAGCTTTGTTTTCTTCTGAATACCAACTTTCCTAGTAACACTGTAAAAGTAATCTGATTGTACACATAAGTAAGTGTTATTTAACTCTTTCCATTTTAAGTTTTACATAAATGCAAGTAGAGTACTGTACAAATACGTTTAATAAACAACCATATGTAGTATTTACACCAGAAAGACGCGTAGTTATGTTCCAAAGTAAGCGGTGCTTAGCAATGACTGTACTCAACTCTTAGTTGTCCGTGTAACTGATAAGCGCATGTTAGTATTTAAATCTTCAGACAGTAGGCTTCAAGAGGGAAGGAACAAATTCTCCTATCAAACGATTTCAGTAATAAGAAATGTATCTTATTATTTGATTCATACAGGAATGTGAATGTAATGTGCGTATGGTGAGTGAGCGGATATAATATCAATTCCCTTGAAACACCACTACGCTCCGCTACCGCTTTACACACACCTGTATTTGATAAGACCCATAAATCTATGTAAAGTACTTATTTTTAATCCATCTCATCAAAAAGTAAATATGTAACATGATGTAAGATAAAATATGTTTTCCTGCATAACAACACACACATAAATAACGTTGCCTAATTGTAGTCTGATAAACTCTCTGTCAAGTTATTATGTACCTTTTAATTGCGGACGTTTTCCAGCCTAAAATAAAGGCTTATTAGTAAACATTCAACTTATAATTTTCTGTGTGTGTCACTTTCACCCAAATTTGCCTATCAACAAATTATGCATGCAAGTGATCATACACATAAATAATCATTAAGGGCGCGGTATACCGCAATTTTCATCATCATTATTTTATTTTGTATTTGAACCTGATATTTTTTCTTGTTTTTAGACACAAAATGTGACTAAATTTGGCTCTTATGAAAAATTTTTATGTCTAATAGTTTTCGCGTAATGGCTTGTTAAAGTCATATTTTACATTTTGCCGTTTTAACGACCACACTAAAACCAACTGATATACCAAACTAAAAAAAATCACAGTGGATAAAGACATTGCTGGCTACAATGACATGCTCATAAAATTTAAGAATAAAAATGATTTGTATTTTAAAAAAATTATTGAACTTTTTACATTTTTATTTTCAGTTTAAGCATTTTTTTTTAATTCAAATAATGTTTATACTTTAATTTTATGAGCATGTCATTGTAGCCTGCAATGTCTTTATCCACTGTGATTTTTTTGAGTTTGGTATATCAGTTGGTTTTAGTGTGGTCGTTAAAACGGAAACATGCAAAATATGACTTTAACAAGCCATTACGCGAAAACTATAAGACATAAAAATTTTTCATAAGAGCCAAATTTAGTCACATTTTGTGTTTAAAATAAAAAAATATCTGGTACAAATAAAAAATTAAAAATTGGTAATGAAAATTGCGGTAGACCGCGCCCTGGCTTTAACTGGCTGTGTATGAATTGTAAGGTTTGATAACGTGTCACTCCGTTAATTGCCTGACATGTTTTTCTTCTTGACTGTGTTAAACTTCACTGGATTATTCTAATAATTTACAACTAAGTCACTGCTACAATGAGGATTTAAAATTTTTTATTTATTTATTCACACTACCAGACGGTAAATAAACGTATTGTTGTTGGTGGCCTTGAAGTGCCAACAAGTTTATGATGTGGAGTTTCGGCTGAGTTTAAATTTAATTTACATTGTTGTATCCTTAGATATACGATCAGTACCAGGAAGAGTGTACAGCTATATTACGTTGTTAATTATCCCTGACAAAATCACGGTTGTAGAAATGCAGGTCTAGACACTCGCCTATCTACCAATGTATTTTGCTTGACCCTCTTGCTGTTTGACTGCAGTTCGCCAAGTTACCGAGAGTGTTGTCAGTCTTTGGCACTGCAATCAGGGCGGTCGGTCTCTAACTCCGCCTACTTTTTTCAAATGTTTAGATTATAATGTAGATAAGGATTGTAGGAGCCATGTCTTATGTTTGTGAGCGAAGGAAGTATTTCATAAATTTATTTAAAAAAAACGTTTTTGATAAATTGTTTACCTCTATAATGTAAACACTGGAAAAAAAAGTGGCAGGGAAGTGGGCGGAGTTTGAGTCTGACCGCCCTGATTGCAGCGCCAAAGACGCACAACACTCTCGGTAACTTGATGAACTGCAGCCAAACAACAAAGGGTTCAAATTTACAGGCGAGTGCCCAGACCTGTTCTTCTACGGCTGTGGACAAAACTTAACCGTTACGAACGTACTGTTAATGATTATGTTTTGGAATTACAAGCTGCTGTAATCTAAAATTAATTTATACTAAAAATACACGTTTTATTAGATTGGTTAATATGATTTAATCATAGAAACATAAAAATTTAAAAGTTTATAGCTCGCTATTGAACAAAACCATTTTTTTAGTCTTCTTTCAATTTGTTTTTATTTTAAGTATATTTTACTTAGACTGTGTTACCCTGCTTATTCGCAATTAATTGAATACTCGTACATTAGTTAATTTTTGACAGAATAATATGTTCGTGTGAATTCAGTGTAGTGGTTAAAGATTGAAAAAATTACTGTTGCCATTAAATGGAATGTTATCATTTTACAAGCACTTAATTAACTCTCGCATAAATTTAATAAGTAAATATTAATGAATCAGTAATAATTATAGTGTTAGTTTACATAATGAGTATTTTGCAAAGTGATCTAGATATTTAAAATAGTATTACAATAAAAATTGAAACATTATAAAAAACAAGGTCACTGTCGCCAAAAATTATCTCCCCCCCCCCCCAAGAAAAAACCGGATATGACGCCCCTACGTATGTGTACAAATATATTTACATAACAGTAATCTAAAAAAACTTGACTCTCAGGATATTAAATTTCGAATCGATCAGACCATAGTTTAAGTTGCTCACATTCTTTCAACAACTATAAAAGAGCTTATGATCTTCAAACAGCTGAACAGATTTTCTTGTATCATTGCTAAGAACACTTTTGATCACGTCACCATTCAAACAAAAACTAACTTAAAATAGGTTCATCTGTTTAGGAGCTACGGTGCGACAGATAGGCAGTCACTCACGTTAAACATATAGCATCCGTATTTTTGCGTCGGGAGTTAACAAGTATAAACAGTACACTGACTGTTCAGGCAAGTATTCGAATCACCACGTGGCGCTCTTACGTACGCGACTGAGTTGTTCACCTATCTATCTACTCCTAGCGTGCTTACTCTAAGTGGTGGTTGTGATCCTAGGTTTTGTAGATGTGAATATATAAGAGTTCAAAAACATTTTAATTACTTCTTTCCAAAAATATGAATCTAAACTTGAATCAGTGAGAAATTAACCACTTCACTGAATTTCCAGTCGTTTCGGTCGAAAATGAGCAACTTAAGTTAGTGTAACCGTGCTGATTGTTACAGAAAGTAAATGCTTCTGATTTAAAACAGATTTTAACTAATTCTCAGTTAATTTCACTTGCATGTTTACTACTTTTCTGTCAATTCTACATGGTCATTAATCTGAAACAGATTTTTAACTGGAATTTCAGGGATTTACATTTTACTCGTCGTAACCACTGATTCGGATTTAGTGGATATTATTATACCGTATTTTACTGCCGATATTTGGCATTAACAAAAGCAATTTTTGGGCAAATGTTGATTTTATGGTGTTATTAATGTACTACCAATAACTTACGTACGTTCGTATGTTGGTAAAGTATAGCTGTGAGTCCGGCTTGACGCTACGCTGCGTAAGAAAGCGAGGGCTTTGTGAATGACGCCGACCCCGCGCACAACACGAGTGATTGGAGGTAGAGGGGAGGGGACATCGGCGCTGTTACGTCAACGACGTAGTAATAACAAGCTGCAACGCGGGAGTGGATCGCGTGCACCTGCACACACACACACACACACACACACATAACATGGCTGGGAACGACTTGCAGGGTCGCAAGCCGAGTGCACACACCTAGCTTGAGGTCACCTCGTGTCAGTGTTGCCAGCTCTGCGAAGAAAACCACCACACACTCGCATTACGGCATAAATAAAATTATATTTATTTTGCTCTATTTACCATAGAAAATACTATAGTTAATTACATCTCTCAAAAATCTTCTAGATAATGTTGTTCGCGAATTTCTTCATTTACACGTGCTGCTATGCACACACATATACGTACATGTGTATGTTAGACAAATTTAAATGACGAAATTTTATTGACATAAACATACAATCACACACGACTATACAAACTGAAATATTTTGGACATACGCCATTACAGCAAATGGTGTGTCACAGAAAATCAGAGAATACACAAACAGACAGGTAAACAAGCACAAGGACTTTATTTGCAAGCGGCAAACATAGATAAGCATATTGCATGTTGTAAACAAAGTCCTTATGGAAGTTTACTTGTCTGTTTGTTTGTATTCTCTGGTTTTCGGTCACAAACCATTTGCGGAAATGGCGTATGACCAAAGTCGTTCTTTAGTTTGTATCTTGCCCTCGTTGCAAGAATCGTAAAAAAGTTACACAAACTCAACTATTTTTCCATTGGAATTTTTCATTCTCTTTAAAAAAAATAGTAAATTTGTTGTCATTTTACAATCTGCACGGGATACTCATTTAAAATTTGATTCTTAATACCTCAAGACATTACTAGTACCCATCACCTCAGTTACCATAAGTAAAAATAACAAAATTAATTTAAATAATATAATTTTTATAGTTGTGAAAACACAAGCAACTTACATTAAAAAACAATAATTTAAAAAAATTGAAAATGCACATAACGCAACTGAAAGTGTGATGATAATTTCAATACCTACTGTATTACAAGTTTAAGAACAAAATATACAACATACATTAATCCCCTGAACACTGACTTTCGTGGTGAAAACGACCGCCAGTGCGATTGTGTGTATTCGTGCAACAAACATACGATACACGCTGCGACATCAAAAAAAAAAAACTTCATACTAGAGAAACAGATTCATCACAACTTTACAACATATAAACAGTTATAAGCACAGCGAATGCACTATTAATTTCTGAGATAAACGAGACGATATTTTGAACACTATACGAAAACAACAAACCAAATAGTATCACCAGGGGACCTCTGTAACTTTTCAGTTCTTTATACGAGCTTCTATCAAAGATAGGTATTGGGTAACTATATTTACGATGATAATTCTAATTCTGTAACTAAAAATTGTGCCATGAGGTGGGGTTGAAGAATTCGACCGACATACCGCGGGAGGGAGTTAATTATGAGAACAAAATGTAAAGAGAACACTTTGTGTGTACTTAATATTAACGAAGAAGTAGGCCTAAGCTTTCGAAGTTCGAATTTTTTAAAGGTATTTTCTCAAAATGTGGGAAAATATGCATAGAGTGGAAATTCTAAATGATCAAAGTACCAAAAAAATTTTAACTAGTAAAAGGGAAAAACAGCGATGCAAGAGTACGCATACATATTATAGGACATGCAATCTTTCATCGTTCATAAAAACTGTTAAGGCTGTTATTTGGACTTATCTCTTACAGTAAAACATAGGCAATGGCACAAAGTTCATTTTGAAGTAACTAGCTAAATTCAGTGTATTTTTGCACTTAGATCATTTATCATTCCCACTCTACAAATAACTTGGAAGGACAGTACTCTGAACATTGTCTTATGAGGAAATTCTAATATTTTACTAAGGTTTATTGAGCTATGTGACTTAAGTAAAAAAAAACGATCCTCTTGTTGCAACTATCTAGGGTATATCGTTTTCAATCAAAACGTGCTTAAAGAATCGGTGTATCGTTACAGAACATAGTTGAATTCTGCATACGTGTGTGCTGTTTTGTTGTTCTCAACTCACTGGCGACGATACGGTGGGCATTCACTGTAAACAACTTGTACCATATGTTAATTCAACTCACCGCACATAGAAAACCACTTTCTTGCGTGTTTTCACCCTCGGGAAGTAAATATAGCAGATTTTCTTCACACAAATATCTGTACATTCTGTGAAAAAGTCGTCCCATTCATAACCATATGATTCTGTATGGAGTGGCTGGGTCGAGCAGAGATTTGTCGGTCAGTGAGAATGTTATCTTTAATGCACGGAGACTTCGACAATAAGAACAAAAAAAGTTAAAAGTTACGTACTCTACATTTTGCGTATAAAAATATATTTTATTTAAACGAGATCAGTTAGTACCCTTCCTATTAAAATCATAAATTAATTAAAACAAAATTCCATTTTAAAAATTTTCAATACGATAATAACAGAAATTAAAGACGTAATGTTAAATCGAGCTCGTATTTTAATGACACTCAACTACAACGTGTCCCTCAATAAAAGCTTTTCTTAAGCGAGGCGATATCTCTAAACACTTTAACAAGAAAAATAAAAAAAAATACAAATTTATCTTTGATAGAGATTTATAAATTAATGCGAAATAGTAAGAACATTAAATTTGTAAAACCAACTAATGCCACCACATAGGCAAGGTTGTCTTAACCCTGAAGCCTCGACTATTAAGCGACTGTTGGTTAGTTTTGTTGGGTCAACTTCATAGTGCGTAGCCTAAACTACACATGAGCTGAAACAATGGCAGTGGCCTTGTTCTTGGTCATTATAACTACTGGAGAAATAGGTCTTGATTGTGAGTTGTAAAGGTGTGATTTATTCGGCTGAACACAGGCTTGCCATGGATCAGTCCTGTCTTTAAGTAGCAGTTACCAAAACTGTCTCGAGGCCGTTACACAGTGATACTCTTCGTCCACACGTCGCAGATTAACGTTTCAATATCGTCGACCAACTAAAGTACAAGGCCTCGCTGTTTCGTAACTCAGCACAGTTTTAAAACGTCCTTGGCCAGACGTGAAGTCGCGTGAGTGAGCTTGTTATGTAGGCACGGCTTCTGCGCATACCTCTCGTGGTTTTAAATTGTTTTTAATGTTAGTTTACATCTGCTGGAAACGAGCGAGTCTGACCTTGGCCTACGAACCAAACCACAGCACAAGCAGCAATTTGTTAGACCGACTGTCAAGTCGTTGAAATAAAAAGACTTGTCTAAAAATCATTTGATTTGCACCAAATTGTTCTGTGAATAGCACTTATTGGAGTGTTAACTACGGTACTGTTTATTAAACACGGGTATAACTAAGAGAAGCTAAGAGCGGCTTATATACTCCTGTAAATTGTAAGCTCCCTCTAATATATCTCTAAGCATACTATTTATGTAAAGAGTTTTGTAGATTATGCCGGGAGAAAGAAGCCTTCATTCAGTGTGATATTCGGTACGCCAATAGTCTTAAGGGCTTGTCCCCGAGTTTTTTTTTTCAGACTTGTGCCAATAATTCAAATATTTTTTAACCTAAAGTTATGAAAAAATTTGAGTCAATGTTCAATCACACGATGCACAATACTGTGGACGCGTTTATTAAATTAATAATGTACCATTCGCCAGCAAAAAAAATTAATTTCCTTCATTTTTGCTCATTTTCACGACGGAAAACGTGGTACTTTGGGTAATGAAATCTAAAAAAACCGTTCAGTATAATTCTACAAAAAATTCAGCTACAAATTATAACACATAAGTGTCAAAAATGTGCAGCGAAATTTTGGTATGAGTATTAGGTAGTAATAAAAGAAAAGTTTTCGAAATCACTGGAAAACTGCGTAACAAGGCCTTAAAAATACTTTAAAATTACAGTGGAACATATGTAGTTTGCCTTATTGATGCACGGAAAGAGGGCGTTATAAAGCCAGACTGCGACGTTCGACGCGAGAATATCATAATCTCTTAATGTTGTGCGCTTAACTTGTGTTTTTTTTTTCATAGTGGTGTTTCATTAATAGTTTTTTAAAGCAATAATATAACAATTTTAGTTACGGGAAGTGAAAACGCCTGCGCAAACCCCTAGATTTGTGTCGGGTGTATCAGGGTAGTATTATGGTAGTTCAGCTGTCAAAAAACTGTTCTTTAACTGTTTTAATGTACCCAAATTCATGTCTCTAATAAGCGTTCTAAATTCATAAAATCATAGTACTATTTTTTCAAGTAAGTGTTAGTTCTGTTGGTAAACGTATGGGAAATACGTTTAACCATTTCACGTAAAAAAATATGTAAAATGCGTGACACCCCAAATCAAAGTTCATACACCAAGTGCATATACTCCTTAAAATACTGTTTGCAAAATTTTCTGTATTCGTACAAAAATAAATTACTGTCTAGATCAATACAGATTACACAGTCTACAATTTCAAAGTTACTACATAGTTATTAAATATTTTTCAGAAAATGTTTATGTAATAATGATTTTAAAATAAAGTTAATTTTAAATTCGGTTTAATTCATTATTCTACGCTATTCCATGTACCTATTATGTAAGGAACTGTTTTATCAATCATTACAACATTATTAATATCTAAATTGATAGTTTTTTTAATTAGTATCTAAACTTCAAGGCAGTATGCTACTTAGTTTCCTTCCTTGAGGAGGTCATCTATGTATGTGCCATTGTAACTCAATTTCTCGTTACATTGAGAGTAGGCCTACACACAAATATACAGAGCTTAAGAAGTCACAAAATATTTAAATAAAATTATATACTTTCACTATGCATCAAAGGCATTCTTGGTGACGTATTGTTAAATGCAGGACTCGGGAGGCCGAGTTTTGATTCCCCGTCTGGACATTTGATTTTTAACTAACTTCATGAGAATACTGGTTTAATTCTGCCCTGGCCATGACTTCCGTAATTTAGAGATTCGCTGTTAGGACCATTAAATCGCAAATGTGTAAACGCCACTGGTTTGGCCGGGTCTAAAATGTTTCTTAACGTCTTATGTCATCACTTTCAAACACAGAAATCATACAGGGAATTGACAACAAATTTGAAAAATTCTTAAAAGTTGAAATCTAATTGTGTTAAATGCCAGATCCTTTGTGATTACATTCAACATCACATACACCTTCGTTTTCCACCGGCGTCAAAACTAGACAGCTAAAATAAATACTATTA
Source organism: Medauroidea extradentata (assembly GCA_003012365.1). Lineage (NCBI taxonomy): Eukaryota > Metazoa > Arthropoda > Insecta > Phasmatodea > Phasmatidae > Medauroidea > Medauroidea extradentata. The sequence continues at coordinate 31,785 of PNEQ01110854.1, forward strand.
TTTTAGCAGTGTACCAAGTTTACTGCATCCATTCGACGACAAAAAAAAGAATGATTCGCAGCTTGATACAGTACTCCACACAAATGGAGAGAGATTTAAGTGGACAATTTAACGTTTATCTGTAAAATTTTCTCAAACTATAAGCTAACCATGTAAATTATTTTAAAATGCATGTACTGTATTTTATTTTAGTACTGTAATGATTGCTGTCAATAAAATATTTCAAGCAGCACAACGCCGCATTTAACATATTCATATAATTATACTTTCATGACCGATATAACTATACAAATTGTTTCAGTTCGTAATAGAACGGCAGAACAAATTTCGCAGCTATTTTGTGGATGTGATATAAAACATAAATATATTTTTTTTCACCCAGAATATGGCCCTTAAATGAATGAAATTACGTTTACGTGTTAAGATACATTTATCTTATTCACAGAAAACTAATACGACTGAAAAAATGTTCCGTATGGCCACGTAATTGATGCTTGTTATTACGAATGGTGGCAGGCAGAGAGCGCATCTTTCTGAACGGAAAATTTGGCGTTTCGCAAGGCGTGCTTCTTTCCCACGGCAACACGGATGAAGACTAAGATGACACACTATGTGAGTAAAAAACCGGAGGTCCTTGAGTTGAGCTGAGCTGTGACGTCGCAGCGGTCACGTCGGCGATAAAGTCAAAAGAAGATGAATTAAATAGAGTCACTGAATTTTATTGTGAAAAGAATTGTATACCAACTTCTTTCAATGATACACGTTGACATCTCCAGTACTGCATTATTATTATTATTATATTATTATTATTATTATTATTATTATTATTATTATTATTATTATTATTATTATTATTATTATTATTATTAGCAGATTGTTGTCCACTGTGTCAGTGAGAACTAGTTTACTGCAACCTCACACAGCTGTGAGTTGTGGGTAGAATTTAAAAATGATGCTATTCATAAATACCCAATCGCTTACCACGAAGCATTTACTGAAGATGTCGACGTAAGACATTGAAACAAGTTACTGAAAAATTCCTTTTCATCAAAAATCATTGGATCTAGAGTACTTCGGGACATTAAGGGGTACTGATCCCTACCACCTTGTATTTATCTGTTTCTTCTCGATAACTTCTGTTCCAATCGATGGATTAAAACTTTTGTAACGACAAGGCATATATACAAACTTAATTGATTTTCTGTAATTGCTTGAACCATAATATATTCATTATTTTGCAACGTGAAACAGCTGAAAAGGAAAAATTGCTTTATTTACGGGAGCGACTACAGAGGCCGCAACATTAACAGAAACAATGCCGTATGGATTCCAAAAAGTGAATGGAACAATAAACTATGCCTTGTCAGCGTGAAAAAGTAAAACAATGTGTCTATTCCCTGATTTATAAGAAAAACCGTAAAACCGATCTGACAGGGATCAATCCCCCTTAACATTGGGGTTTGCCAAATATCGTGAGAACTCACAGGTTTGACCAACTAGACCCGGGTGAAATTCAACCCCGTAACTAGAGGCACGGTTTTGTCGCGAAAAGAATTTTGCATCATTTTGTTTCAGTGACTTACGTGCACATCGACAACTCAGCCTCGCGGTTATTGGCAGCGTGTCTTTGTTCAGACTGGTCTCACATTCGACTGCACCTACAAGAATAAGGCAACTGTGACATAATATATCTGTGATTTCTAACAAGATATCCAAGACAAGTGAGAGTAGAAACATCTAATCACTGTTCATGAAGCACAGGTACAGACGTACACATATGGGACTGAAACTAATTTGTACAAAAATATTTTCGCCATAAAATCGTGGCTCAACACTTAAGGGGGATACTGCGCCAAAGCAGTGCATTTTTACGAATTTCGACATAACTTTTCCCCTCGTTTATGAACCAAAGTCAAGGTTCGGCAATCCGAAAATTATACCTTTGTACAACTTATGACATTACTACATAGTCACAGACTGTCTTATTTTTGGAGCAGTGATGACATATAGGAAAAAGAGATATTTTCCTATCTGCCGCCTGTGCTCCAAAAATAAGGAAGTCTGTGGCTATGTAATAAAGTAAGAAGGTGTACAAAAGTGTAACATACGGATTGTCGAGCCTTTAATTTCTATAATAAGCCAGGGGAAAATATTTACGTCGAAAATTGTGATAATTCTTTGCTTTCACGCTCCATCCCCCTTAACCAAATTTTAACCCGTGTTTCTCCAATTACACGCGCTCGTGAGCCAAGCGGCAAAATAGGGAACTCGTGTTCACTACTGTACGAGGCATGACTTCAGCGCCAGTATTTAGAAACCTGAAAAATTGCCGTTTTTCATGAGAATAAGATATAATTTAAAAAACCGACAAATTCGGTCCAACGTAAGTAATTGGCTCTCGACCTATTGGGGGACGCTGAGCCAGTGATAACGAAGGAACTATACTTGGAGGCTAGACCATGGGTAGGGCACGGTAGTTTTCGCGAAAAGATTTTTGCCCCACTTTGTTTCAGTGTCTTACGTGCACACCTGCAGTTCAACTTCATGGCTATTGACAGAGTGTTTTTGTGCAGAGTCGTTATTCATTTGACTGTGCCAATCAGTACATGGATAACTGTCACACATCACGTTTGTGATTTGCGGGTTTAACCTCCACACGCAGGGTGTACGGCATCCAATCACTGACCACATAGCAGAGATGCAGGTGCGCACGTAAGGCACTGAAGCAAAGTGCTGCAAAATTCTTTTCGCGAAAATTACCGGGCTCTAACCATGGGTCAGTGAACACACACATTTCCCCGCTTTCTACTAATCTATTCAAAACACTTCCTTGGCTTCTGCTACGACACCTTCGCTTTATGATTAGTTGATATTTGCGGCATTGGATCTATATAAATTCTTCCCCAGTGGTTGTTCCACGTAAATCACTAGAGACCGCAAAAATTGGCGAGTTCACTGACCGGTAGGCTAGCCTTCAAGAATATCTGAGTATTCAAGTAGACAACAGCTGTTCGTTGGCTGCTCGCTGACACAGTAAAATGGGCCCGAGATTAGTCACGTTTTTATTATTGGCTCATTGACTTCAAGGCGGAGTCAAATAAGTCAAAGGCCAATTGTGGAAGTAGCACGAACTACAGTTGCTGGACTTCTAGCTTGTGCCTGAAAGAAAAACGCGAATTTTTCACGTCTCTAGAAATCACAAATACTTGTCAGATAAAAAAAAGACCGTTAGCTGCAGCACACGAAACGAGGTAGAGCCCACGATTTTTGGTGAAAAGAATTCTGCAACAATTTGTTTCAATGCATTATGTGCACATGTGCAGATCTGTTTCTCGGTCAGCGATTGGCTGTTTTAAATTATCAACGTCTCGTGGTTTTACCCGCAAATTACAGACGTGTGGTGTCTCAGTAACCTTGTTCCTGTTGGCACAAGTCAAATGAGCCACGTCTGTGCAATTATATATTCTGCCAATAATCAAGAAGCAGACCTGCAGAAGTGCACGTAAGGCATTGAAACAAACTGTTGCAGAATTCTTTTCACCAAAAATCGTGGGCTCTAAATAGACTGAGAGAGTAATTTACGTGACTCTTTAGATCGCTGTCATAGTACTTATTTCTACTATGCAATTATTTTACAAGTTTCTTTAAAGTATTACTTCCTTGGGAAGTAGTTTTGTAGATTTCTAAGTGCTCTGCTGTTAACATTTTGTCGGCACGTTTCAATACGTAAGACATAACGCTAGCAGAACATTTATTTAACAGTTTCACGGACACGTTTCAACTCATGTTCCTGCATTTGCGAGAGTTTTGTAATACGTCTGTGTACAGACACCGTCAGTAGCTACTCAGTTCAGCAGGACTTACGATTTCAAAAAAATTGATAGCTTGTTTCGGCATAAGATCCTTTGTTTGAATATTTGTGGTCGATCTTACTAACGTTAATTCGTAATACCTCTTATCACGTAGTCAAGAAAGGGTCTCGTGGCCGGGAGGGGGGAGATACTGTGGTTTTGTAGTGCATGTTCACTTATAGTATGTACCAGAATAAGTGAACCGAAAATGTCTTCGACTTAATTTATATGCACAATTATTATAATTGAAAATAAGCTACCATATAATTGCCAACGATTAATCACATGGTATGTCACAGATAGAAACTATGCGATATTGCGATCTAACGGAACACTAGCTCGTATACCCTCCCTTCGCGAAGCAGTGCTACCAAGGTTCCATGTACTGTACCTTATTATGGGACATACCATATCTAGACACGCCAATAGAGCGGTTATATTAGGTTATCTCGGACGAGATGAAATTTCATATTTAGGTGCTAAAACAGTTACCCGGGTGAAGTTTTGAATAGTTAAATAAGTCACGAGACTTTGAATAGCTTGCAGGCTTTCAGGTATGATCCTGGCGATCCAGTAAACCTGGTCACGTGACTTAGTAAATCTGTATAACCCCAGTAGGTTACTTAACGTAAACGCTTGATAGAGAAGATATTGACGCAGTGGTGCGGGATGTTGAGGCACGGCTATGTTGACCTAGGCACGTGGTCGGCCGACCCGTCAAGGGTCAGGATGAAAGACGGTTGTTGCACAACTCCGGCATGGAGTTCACACGAGGTTCCCCGCAGAAGCTTCCAGAAGGAACTCTTTCTTCTCTCGCCCTTCGCGGTACCTGACATAATACCTCGAGTTCCGGCTGTGCGGTAATCGCAACGCTGTGACAAGGCGCGCGAAGTTACCACACCAGTGACCTTGACCTCTCCATTACCTCGCCGCTGTGACGTAACCTCCTACCTCGTCCGACAGCACGCGAGCTTCCCATTGGTCGCAGTGGTGGGAGTGTGGAAGTTCGACAGCCAGCAGATATACGAGGTCGTGCCACAAGGTCGTCATTACTGAAGGATGTAAGCATTCGCTTACAAGTCATTGAGTATCGTAGCACAATAAATAATGCTATCAGAAGCGAGGAAAGCTTTTTGATTATTGTTTTCGTACTAGCTCTCGAGGTGCATAGGAATACACAAAGAGACGTACGCAAGATTTTATTTTAAGGGATGGGCTCAACCTTGTACTTAATTATTATCAACTTGGTGAATAGTGTTTAGAGAAAGGAGAACCTGTAGTAATACAAATACGCTGGATTGAAAAAATAATATTTTTATGTTAAAATCGTTTAAATGAATTACTAAATAAATATTTTGAAAATGCATTAATTTTACTTATTAATATACACATACAACTTGCAGCTCCAGGTAAAGTGATATAAACGCAGGGGTGGCTACCTCCCAAACAGTATTATTTTACGACATCCTGAGCTATTAGCTAGTACCCGATGTTCCTTCGACGGGGAAGTTTTTATTTTTACGTGGAATATGCTGCTATTCAAACACTTTTTTAACCTATGCAAATAATTTACAGCTTGCAGACAATTTATTACTTTTAACGATTTCATTTCTTTTGGTGAATAATTTTATTCTTTATTTTTGCAATTGCTTATCATTCACTACTACTTAAGCTTAAAAAGAAATGGGTAGTTATTTGGGGGAGGGATAGCAAGCACCCTCAGAGTACGCCCTTGGACAAAGTCACGTATAATCAGATACAATGGTTTACATAACCACTTGTAGTGTTTGATATACTCTAGCTGATTTTAATTTTAATTAAGTAGCTATACATGGTAAACATGACGAATCAAGGCTCATCATTTAAATAACTAACTGTGTCACGAGCGACGTAAGTAAGTTTCCTAGTCGTTGTTATTGGAATATTGGCATGTAAACAAAGCCACGTGGCATTTGATGCACTGGTTTAAAACAACAGCTCACAATGTTGTTTTTCGTTTTTATCTGAATAATTTATTTAGAAATGGCAAATACGACATTACGTATGTATAGTTTTTATTAGAGATTATAAAATATGGCTTACTAAACTTCAGTACAACAAAACATCCATGAACTCCGACCAAGTGATGCAGGACCAATGCTGACGGCCTATCTCTATGTGTTACCAAATTGAACGGCGCCATACTGCAGCCCATAACATGCGATGTCTTATACCACGGCTCAATTTATCAAAACATATTTTTATCCATTTATGAAATATTTCCTTCGCTCACAATCCTAAAGCATGGCTCCAGCAATCTTTATTTACTTTATAATGTTAAGGAAAGAAGTGGGCGGAGTTTGAGCTCGACCGCTCTGACCACAGCGCCAAAGACGCTCAAAACTCTCAGTAACTTGACGAACTACATCCAAACAACAAGGGGGTCAAGCAAAATACATTGTTAGATAGGCGAGTGTCCAGACCTGTTCTTCTACGACCGTGTCCTACACCAAAGCTTTTTTATTGAAAAAAAAAAAAAAACATTGTTATTCCCACCTCCGCTAAAGTACACAATTCCCTATCTTCGCCTGCAAAATGTCAGCGTTCGATCAGGGCATGTAACAAATGAGCAGCGTAATAGGAATTGTATCCCACACCTGACTGAAGCTCCGCCTCTTTTCAAGTCGTCCAATCGTTTCCGTTACTTTAACTATTTTGTCAATTCACAATACAAGCGTATACTTAAAGTAACGACCGTTGACAAACGATTTGAGAATCGGTTTTTCGAAATGGAATTATTGAGATATAAATCATTATGTATATTTGTCATAAAAGCGTATCACGTAGATATTCTAAAAATAACCCCAGTTTTTTATAAATATTTGCAGTTTATGATAATATTTTGCAGAATACAAGGAACGCCATCTATTGACGAGAGTTACAGTTAATTTGCAAATACTTCCCTAATGCTATTTACTAGGTTTTCCGAATACATTTAAGAGATACCTGTTAACATTTTTCATGAAATTCGAGTACTAGAGTTTAAAACGATGCTTAGAAATAAATATATTTCATTATATCATACATAATCAGCTGTTCTTTGCAAATGGCTACCTTGAATTTGATTTTAGGTTTTAAGTTTATCGAAAACGTAAAGCCAAGGCTGCTTGATATTACGTTCGGCGGCTCCATTGTGTACGACCCCATAAGAAGCCATGTATTGAAAGCTATTGTAAAGAGTCAAATGTTAAAGTAAAATGTTAAAGTTTTAAATTGTGTAGAGGCCTTTAGACCAGTGGTTAGCGAGCAAGAGATACTATTCGATTCTGCGCGTTTCCAAGCCCCGACCTCACTCGCTGTAGTCAAATAACAAGCAAGATAAATCTTAGATCTGAAACAGTACTTTACTTCTGCGCGTCTTGGAAGCCAAAATATTTAACTACAGATTCTAGGATGTATCTGCCCTCCTGTGCCTCAAGGAGAATACATGCCGAAGCCCTAAAAATGCCCTTAATCCTTGACATGTTCGGTATTTTCTTTCTTTCTTAGCAACGTATGATATGTAGAGGCCGTGTATTTCACCGATTTATCTGCCAGCAGCCAAGATGTATATCCTTAGCTTCGAACAAATAGCACTACCAATTATTTCCTTGCTTATTATTGGCTTCCAGTAATCAAAGGCGTGTCAAGCCAACTGTCATCCAATCACAGAAGCGACAGTGAAGTATATGTAGAGCCAGTGATTTTTGTTGAATATAATTTTGCTACAACTGCTTTCAGTGCCATACCTGCACATCTATATCTCTGGGTTTTTTTTTTTTTTTTGGCAGAATATAATAGTGCAGAGGCTTGACTCATTTGACTGTACCAACCAGAACAATGGTACTGCGACACCTCACATCCGTGATTTGCGGGTAGGACCCCGAGACGTCAAAAAAAATCACTGACTATGAGGCAGAGAAACGGACTTGCACATAACTAGGGCCCGGTAGTTTTCGCTAAAAGTTTTCTGCAGTACTTTGTTTCAGTGTTTTACGTGCACACCTGCAGCTCTGCTATGTGGTCAGTGATTGGATGCCGTAACACCCAGTGTCTGGAGGTTAAACCCGCAAATCACAGACGTGATGTGACGCAGTTATCCGTATACTGATTGGAATAGTCAAATGAATAACGACTCTGCACAAAAACACTGTGCCAATAGCCAAGAAGTTGAGCTGCAGGTGTGCACGTAAGACACTGAAACAAAGTGGGGCATAAATAATTTCGCGAAAACTACCGGGCTTTACACATAAGGCATTGTAACAAATTGTTGCATAATTCTTTTCACCAATATTCACTGGCTCTAAGTATGCGTTCTTTGAGTTTAACAACGCCTAAATTATTACCGGGAAATTCAAGTTCCTCTAACAATAGGACTAAAGTCAAAATTTGCGTCTACAGATAAGATCATTTTACTTTTAGTGACAAAAGAAATCAATAGGCCTATACCCTGAACAGTTACTTACGGAGATGTGGGTAGACCTGCTGTTTCAGACGAAGTCTCATTAGCGACTTAGCGGGACAACTGAGTTGAGTTTCTTGCGCTTTGAAGGAGACGCGTTTTGGTCATCGTTAGAGATGATGGTAAATCGCGAAAATGTTTTGTGCCAACATACCCTTGAAAACACTGTAGTTTCTTGCTACAAACATAACTCGTTGATATACTTCTGTCACAACGTAGCTGTCTGCAGACCAATAAAATACATCAAATATTACAATATCAGGATTCTTATTGGCTCAGTAAAATAGATTAACTGCTCCAAATACAAGCGAAAGTCAGTACTAATCTGGTAAACTAAACGTGTGTTGAAATCCAGCAAACAGTCAAGTTTTCCCGCGATAAACCATCATCGCTAGTCATAATTTAACAACGAGGATTTAAGCTGGTGAGGGTGAAACAAAGTGAGTATGGAGCAACGCCGGAATAAAGGGCTAAGGTAACGAGAGATCCCCGAGAAAATTCGCCGACCAACGGCATCGCAATGTAAGTTTCCCACATGAGTAGGAAAAGTAACATCCCGGAGTACAATGACCAATGTGTTAGCATACTCAAGTCCCGTATATTCGTTTGTCTGCTGTTACAGGGGTACCAACTAGCAGATAGAGACGGGAAAAATTAGTGTTAATGCGATGCTCTCTTGTTACTTCAGTTTTAGCGATATTAATATTTAAGCTTAAACGAAAGCAGATGTAAAAAATCTGTTTGGCAATTTTGTTTAAAATCGTCTTCTCCATGTTGGCTGATTTTTTCAGGGCAGTAATTATGTAACTAACAAAATTCTGGTTAATTGACTTTTTAGTCGAACCCGTAGGCCTATAATTGATAGTTTTGAAAAAAAAAAAAAATTAGCTATCACAGCAAAACCATTGTAAACAAAACTGCCAAACAGATTTTTATGCTCTCGTTTCAGCTTATAAAATAATTATCGCAATGACAGTAGAAACTAGAGAGTATTTGCTGCCCTCCGACACAAGCTACAAGGGAGTCACCTCAAATGAGATGACGCAAATGAGAGAATACGGTTGTCCATAGTTGACTAACTTCAATAGGTTCTGTTTTATCACAAAATACAGAAACACAAAAACTTATCGCAGAGTTTACATGAAAAACAAAAATCCATCACTCAAGTTTGGTAGCAAATAAGACTCGCGTAACCTTGAACATCTTACTCTCGTCCCGTGTAATGGTAAACGGACAATAAATGCCTCGAAACGTGAGATTTGATTTATTCTTTGGTGGTGACGTGAGGTAAGATGGTTGCACGGACTTTTAACATTTAGGTCTTAAGAGTCTATGAGGGTAAAGTGACAACACAACTCTCATGTCCGAGCCGGGATTCGAACCCAAGACCTCTCGCACTGTAGATCGGCGCCTAACCGACTGCGTTACAGAAACCGGTTTTATCCTTAGGATAAAAATTAGTTTTTGTGCTTTTGAACACCTTTGTAGGCTACAGTTTGTTGTACAGCAAAGCAGCAAAACGAGAATATGTGCCTCCACGTTTGTTATCATGTGACATACCATTCAGAACTTTTACATGATTTTCCAGTCTTAGCTTACGAGCTGTACAGACATTTTAAAAATTAATGACAGTTATTACAGTAGTCATCAACTTAGGTGTTGTAAGTACTTTACATATTGCCTGCTAACAATTTCAAATTGCGAAACTATTGCATTTCTTGTAAACTTACGGATTTAATGTTATTAATCATAGCAAATCAATTGTGAACATTGAATTGTTTGTTTCATCTATTTTATAGGATTTAGATCTAGTGGACATTTGTTTACCGTCTATGCTGAAAACCATTCTACAACACTCTTACTTGCGTGGCAAGTTTGTCACTTTACTCTTATATATTTACATTCACTTGTCTTCATAAAATTTTGAGATGACTTACGATTTCATGGAATAGGTCTGTTCGCTATAAAACCGAAACATACACATGCATATCGTTGAAACTGTTCCAGTAGTGTAAACCTGTAAAAATAAATTGAACGTTGCCGCCTTTCCTTGAAGTCTGTAAACTATACTGAAATTTACTTAAAATTGATTTCTCGTACAAAATTCCGTTTTAGTGTTGTGGGAGGAAAAATAATTTTACTCACAAAATGTAAGTTAGCAGGTCTAGATGTTTTTTCTCAGATAGTAAAATTCATTGCAACACGTCTATGGGGATGGAGTCAAGCTAATTTATAAAGTTTCCTATTGATTTCGATAAAAACACGAAAATTGTGCATCCGTTAAAATTTTACTGCAGTAAAAATCAGTTTCTGTTGTAACCAAGACGCTAATGTATCACCTTACTTCCCAGTGCTTACATGTTCGCTGACACCAACAAATACGACATATTTCTTGATATTGCCTCGTGTACTATCATTGGCATATGCATGGATTGCAGAAAAGTATCCATATTTTACTAGAGTTCCAACAGCAATGTGTTTCACAGTTTAAAATATTTAAATGGCTACGATCACAAACATAAGAAAAACATGTGTTAAATTATAATGCTCAGCAGCTTGCCGCGCATAAAATTATACAGTGCATGTCCACAACATTTCTGACAAGTTGCTGAAAAGAATAATCAGGTACACTTTGAAGGACCCGAAGCATGAGTTGAGTATTACTGGTATTATGAGTCACATAGTACGTGGGCAACACGATGTGTGCTTATGCAAAAACGACAATTTCAACTCTTCCGAATACTTTTTAATTGCCATATATATTTTAACTATTTACATACAGTGGATTAAATAACAATTGCGCGTATTAACTAATTACATTTCTTCTTAAATTAAGTTTTCGTTAAATTTGTAGCATTCCGTTCGAAAGGTTCAGAGTTTAAACGGTATTAATGGTGCGGTCTACATAAATTTTCAACGTCATAGTTTTATATATTTGTACTACATTTTTTTTATTTTAGACGTAAATTGTGACTAAATTTTGCTGTTATGAATTATTTTATCTCTCGTAGTTTTTGCGTACAGACACTAAACGTCAACATTCACATTTTACGATTTTATGTACACCACTAAAGTCGACCGACATATCAAACTGAAAAAAATTGACAGTGAATAACAATGTTATAGGCTATAACGTCTCCTGTGTATAAACATTTATATTTTCAATTTCAGTACTTTTTTTTCAATACAGAAATATTTTACGGAAAATTAGTTTAAGGTGTCATATTCTGTAATTTAGTTTATAGGATTTACTTCACTGTAACGTTTTACGTACGGAGTTCATATAATCACAGGAAATGTATTTGTTGGTTTAGAAGCCTGCTATAAACAATGCAGTGTATATAGTTTTACAGTCCCAACAGAGGTAATTTTTAACTTTAGAACGCTTTTCACATCAGTTTTCAACATCTTTTTTATTTTTATATTTTTTCTATATGCTTTTTTTTATTTTAGACATAAAATGTGATTAAATCTTCCTATTAGGAAATTTGTTAATCTCTCATAGTTTTTTTTGTAATGAGTCGAAACACTAAATACTATTTTTAGCCAACTTTCCGAAAGAAAAAGTAGGCTTGTGAGATAACCTGTCTGTGTGTGTGCGTGTGTGTATGTGTGCATGTATGTGTGTCCCTAAAAACTTTTGAACCAGAAGACTGAATTTCATCAAACTTTGTACATAGCACTTTGTAACGTGACTTGACTTTATATATTTCGTTTACCCTCTTTTCCACATTTTTAAATTGGTGGCAGTTTTAACAATTTATATCAAGCTAGATATCTAAGGAACCATATTTAGAATTTTATCAAACTTGGTGCACGAATACTACAAACAAAACTGACTTGACATTGTGTATTTGGATCATCCTGTGTTTATATTTTCAAAATGGCAGTCATTTTTAGATTTTTAGCACAGTATTACATAGCTCAGGAAATACTATTCAGAATTTCATCAATCTTGACACACGTACATTGCATTCAATGTTGTATTTACTTTTGTGTACTTCGTTCATGTTCATATTTTAAAAATGGCGTTCATCTATATACTTTTAGCTTAGTATTACATATCTTAGGAAGTATTTTTCAGAATTTCGTCAAACTTAGTACACATATACTGCATACAAAGTTTATTTGCCTTTTTGTGTATTTCGTTTATTCTGTGTTCATAATTTCATAACGGTAGACATGTTTATATTTTACCATAATATGCCACATTTGTTGAACAATTTTTTAGGGATTTCATCTTTCTTGGTACATTTCATAGCTAGAGACACTTCAAAATCGCGAAAAATTTTTGCATAGTCTCCGATATATTATAGTATGTTAATCGTGACACGCGAGAACAGTTTTGTGGCGAATCACACACGCTGTGTGTTCAAGCTGTGCAGTTATAACTGGGCCTGTTGAAGAGAGAATCAATGCTTCAAATAAACGATAGTCAATGTTGCTACGAAACATTCAGTGTTATATACAGCGTGTTGGAACCTAGCAAATAGTCAACTATTCCCGCGATTTTCCAGTTTCTCTATACATAGCCTACAAAGCTGACTTGACAGTTCTGTATTTCGTTTAGGCATATCTCGTGTTCATAGTTTCATATTGGCGACCATTTCATTTTTTTTTTTTGTTTTGTTTTGCATAATGACATATTTGGGGAAATCCTATTTCCGAAGTTCATTAATCTCGGCACGTATATTCTAGTTAGATAGTTGACTGGACTTTTGTGTATTTTGTTCCTCCTTTGGTAATATTTTGGAATCTGTGGCCATCGTTTAACTTTATGATAGAAGCATAACTCAGAAAATTTTTGCTCATTTTTATAACTTAGTAAGATGTAATTTTTTGTATATTTCATGTTTCATATGTCTTAACTGATATTATCATTCAATATGCCTAAATGTGCATAGATAATTTTAAACTTCAGGGTAATTTGTACTTACCTTGAGAAAAATAGGCTTATCAGTTATGCTAGTAACTTCTTGTTTAAATATTATTTTAGGCAAGATGGTCCTCACAGGTGATCACTTCATCGAAAACTCACTATAACTGCTTTTTCGTTGTGTAAATTTATTATAACATTATCTAATTACTATAACCTGATTTCTTCAAACATGTCGTGTGAATTTAATTACAAACTTGTCAGATACTGATGACGTGAAATGATATTTTCCTAGGGGCCGAATTATATCAGATATTTTCGTCCCCAGTAGTATGTATGTGTATGTGTGTTGTGTGACTCTGGTCTGCCTTCAGTGTGAAACACGCCATTGTTTCCTTGACCAGAGCTTCGCGTACCGCTACTTTCTGTGAAACTAGTCGATTATAAACGACCTTCGGCGTGTTAGCCTAGTCCTGTGTCATCTGAGCAAACAGTACAGCGACAACTTATTTCCAAGGAAAGATCTAATCAAATGTTTCCACTGCTACGTACATATATTTTTAGTATATAACATTTCCTAATGACTCCACCTTGATCGGTTATGTTTCCACGAGTTATTTATTTTTATTTATTTGTGTCATACAGACCATCTTGCTCTGTAAATGTACAAATACTAGCTGACCCTGCGAACTCTGTTCCGCCTTAGAGGTAATAAGTAAGCAGATTTTGAATTAAGTATTTTAATGATTCTTTATTTTTCATGTATTTTGGTGCATATGTTGCACTCTTCGTTTGTTTTCTTATCAGGCACAAGAACAAACAACGCAGATGGTCTTCCTACCCGTGAACATGCTTTATCGGGAAAGATTCGATCGTCTTGGTCGCGGCATTGTTAATGATAATTCAAAGAGAATACAAATTACTGATTATTACTGATTATTGATTTCTGACAAAATGTATAGTTATCAAATTTTCAAACATACTTATCCATAGACAAAATTATGTTTAGCTGTCATTTGCGTTTTGTTATTCCATGTCATATGCGTTTTTGTTATACCACATTTTATAGTGTCTTGTATTCTCTTTGACGTCACACGGGAACGCGGTCGAACGGAATAAAAAGTATCCTATGTGCTTCTCCTGGTTCTAAGCTACCTCCCCAAAAATTTTCAGCCAAATCAGTTCAGCCGTTCTTGAGTTAATAGTGTAACTAACACGACTTTCTTATATATATATATATATATATATATATATATGTGTGTGTGTGTGTGTGTGTGTATACAAACATATAAATGTCAGGTGCTAGGTGAGAACTGCATCAATTGTAGAAGAAAACTTGATCTACAACAAATGTGATTTTAGGCCTACTGCACGTGTAAATACACATTTGTTAAATGATTACATCTGTAAAATTACTCTACATAAAAGTTAAAATTTAACTAACGTGCTACGATTTAACAATGAAAGCAAACTATACGCTAGTTAAATTCTCCGCGAATAAAGACAATATTGTAATTTACTTGCTTATCACTGTCTACCATATGCTTCCCAATGTAAACTGACTCCAGTGCACTCTAAAAACACGTTATTTGCCACAACAAAATGTTTGCTGCTGCAAAGTAAAATGTTGATTAAATCTGTAATTATTAGCCATTACAAAGTAACTTTGCCGCAAAAAATTTTTGTTTAAAGGTTAAAGTAAAAGTAAGAAAAATTGTGCAATTATTGAGATAAATTAATAGAAATTCTTGTGTTACAGTTAGCTGCGGTTGTTTTAAAACAAGCTTTATGTTGAAAGAATAATTATCTTTGTTGCAAAAACTGATGTTACTATCATAAATCTTTAAAAGAAATAATGTAGTAACATAACAACAAACATTACGTTGTTAATGACTATTTTTGTTGAATAGCAAGATTTCTTTACAGCCCGCAAGATAAATATCTGCAAATAATCTTACTTGGTTGAAAAGGAAACATTTTTTTCTGTGTGGGTTAAGAGTCTGTTTCTCGTCTTCTTTTAAAATTAATAATTTTTGATCAATAAATGAAGGA
The DNA here is from genome assembly GCA_003012365.1 of Medauroidea extradentata. Taxonomy (NCBI): domain Eukaryota; kingdom Metazoa; phylum Arthropoda; class Insecta; order Phasmatodea; family Phasmatidae; genus Medauroidea; species Medauroidea extradentata. The sequence continues at coordinate 47,044 of PNEQ01110854.1, forward strand.
TGTGACGAACTACCGGCTATGTTTAGTAATAGAAACTTCACATTTTATGATTACGTGCGCGTTGTTAGACTTAATTGGTACAAACATTTATTTTGTCCTTATTACAAGGCGAGAGATAATTATTTTCTTAAATTAAAATAATTTTATTTTTTCATAATTTCTATAAAATATTTTAAATACAATGTGCGTAATAGCGGATAAGGTAATTAGCTAAGTTCCCATTGAAAAATGTTCAATATTGTCAAATTTAGAATCAGGAATAAATTAAGAAAATTTCAGCACGGTTAGTTACTCAGGCTCTGATGAAAGGATCGCGTGATACCTTTTGACCGAATGAACGAAGCATGAACACAACTACAGAATGTTGCGACGTGAGCCACTATTGCACGCGAGAGTACATGGGAGAGGTAACAACCACCAGTAGTAGGAAGACAAGGTCAAAATACTACGAGCTTGATGCGGGTAAATTGACGGCAAATTCCACCCGACGTTTCTAGAACGTTCAGCGAGTGTTGTTGCGGTTTCCCAGCGCTAACCAGCAATCACTGACGAGGCGTCGAGCTATGTTTAGAGTTCCGTGACTTTGTGAGAGCGAGTATATTTGTAAACAAAAGTCTTAAGTGCGAAGATGAACGTGGAAACTTTGCGAAATAAGTAGCGGAGTTATTGAGTAAACGACACAAACGCACACGTTTTAAAAATATAGCTTACCCCTGACTCAAAGCGCAACTAGTTGTGGTATCCTAATTGCACAAATGTTTAAAACCATAATCAGGTACTCGCGAAAATATGTTTATTCTATATTGCATATTTACATATTGCTTCGTGGTTAGCTATTGGGTTGTTTTAACTTCAGCGCAAGACACAGACATGTTTTGTCGCAGTAAAATAAGTGGTAACCGATCTTGTATTTTTACTAGGCGTGACTACGCTACAACAGCCAATGCATACTTCTTGCGGCTTCTTCTGTATTTAGTTATTACATTTGAAGACACAACAGTCTGAATTAAAACTGTATTTTACCAGGCTGGAGAGACTATAAAAAGTATTAATATTATAATGCGTGCTGTTTTTAAATACTCGTAACCATTACACTATATCTGGAGTGTTACTTCAATTTTTGTAGATACACATATTGGGGACAATTTTAACAGTTTAATAAAAATCGTTCTTAAACTCTGCAACCCAGTTCTAGGATTTCCTTCATCTTTTTGACGTTATGAAAAATAATCGTTGTAGCCATATGATTTCAGAAAATATTTGGATTGACACTGGTTTATTAAGTGTTATGGTCTTTCTCACGTACACATTCTCTCTCGCTCTTCATCTACCTATCAGCCTCTATCTTTGTAAATATGTCAAGTGTAATTAAACAACTGAATGTGATTGCAGTTGGAATGGAAATACGAAATATTTCGCAGTTATTGACTTTAAAAACTTGTTTCCTTTACACTTTGAAATAACGTGCCAGAACACAGTCAGCTTGACATCCAACTGCAGCCTGTGGATTGTTGCCAGATTGGACTGCAAGTTGCCACAACTGTACACTCCTGATCCCCGCGATGTTTTCAACAATGACTAGAGTCAGTAATTATTGGTGAAGAGAACAGTTTGTTTCAATACCTTATGTGCACCTTTGCAGCTCTGCTTCATGGTCAGTGATTGGCTGTTTTGAACTCTCGGCGTCTCGGGATTGTACTCGCGAACCACTGGCGTGCAACCTTGTACTGATTGGCCCAGTCAAATGAGCGAGGCACATAATGGATTCTGTCAGTAACATTTATAAAAAAGTGCTGCAGATGTATATGTAAGGCACTAAAACTAATTGTTGCAAAATAATTTTCAACAAAAATCGCTGGTTATAACAATGCCAATGAAAAATCTATTGACTACTAAATATTTAGTGACCGCTCAGTGAGAAGTGGTACCTGCATACTAGTTGTCAGTAACTGTGTAGGAGCAGGGACGTTTCGCGGATTGAATGACCTGCAAGCTAGAATCCACTGTACTATGCGTACTAAAACCCCGCACTATTCGTTTTAAGGACGTTGGACCCGTAAAAATTCAAAATTTTATGTTTGTGCCAAACACTGTTCAACTTTTACACATCAGATGACATGTCATTTCTCCGAATAAAAAAAAATTAGGGCCCATAGTTTTAGCATAATCACCTATCAAATTCACAAAATGGCAGTTGCTGTGCAGCCAAAATAATAAAAAATAATTAACTTGCAGAAATAAGTTAATTCATATCGATACTTAATGAGATGAACTACTTCAAGACACTTTTGTAAACACAAAACGATATATTTTTCTAAAAATTGACGATAAAGAGTAAATTTTTGCATAACATTGACTTTCGGCTACTACTGAAATATTCTAACTAACTTTTGTCAAACGTGTCATGAAATGCATTGATACACTGACTTTCAGTTCCCGTAATTTTGAATTCACTAGTGAATTACTTTTTTTTTTATTTTGGCTGCACCGTAATGGCAATTTCGTGACTTTGATGAGAGATTAAAAAATATATATATATGGGGCCTAATTTTTTTATTTGGGAAAATGACGTGTTATCTGACGTTCAAAAGTTGAACGATGTTTGGCACAAATATAAAAAAATGACATTTTACGGGTCCAACGCCCTTAATTGTCTGCTGTTCCACCGAGCAGCAGCTAGTTGACAAACTGTCGGAGCTTGAGTATGCATAGTATAGCCTAGTTGATTCTAACATGCAGGTCATTGAATTCGCGAATTATTCCCGTCCCTAAATAAGCACACAACCCTGTCCAGTTATCGACAATTGCAGTACAACCTGGTAAAAACACACCGGCAGCTACTGTAAACAAATAGCGTATTGATGAACTAAGCAGGAAGAAAATACATTTGCGATGTGTGGACCGTATTCATCGTGGTCAAGAAACAATCGGCAGTTAATGACTTGGGTCATTGAAAATAAAAGACCGCGAAACTGTTACAATGCAACAATTTATTATAAAAATGTTCGCTCTTTGGCTGTAAGACATAGCTAGAGGGAATGCTTCATCGGTGAAAACGTTAACTGTTTGATTGGTTTTAATATAACACGTATACGTGTATGATGTTCTTATTCCATTATTCGTATTTTCACATTTAACCTGGCCAATGAGAGTTCTGGTACGCCGATACTGATAGTTTGTTATTTGTCTGTTATCATTAGATCCATTTGTAGTTATCGTCGACCAATCCCATAACTCACAGCATGCTAGCGCGCTTTAGAGACTATTTTGGCACTTATTTAGCTATAACCAAGTGAACGTTTCCTGATTTTGCAAATAAAGTAACCCTAGTTGATTCTGATATAGTTTATGTCGATGTCTTCATTACAGTACATTGCTTCAATGTTTCCTTTTGAATGAGCATCAAAAAGTTAAGGTCACTGACAGACAATTCACTTCTGAAGTGTTTTACGGCGCCACAACAGAGCTATTAGTTGTGGCTAGGAACGAGTTTCTTCTGTGAATACAATCTTCGGACAGCGTGGTTTTTATGTAATCGTAACGCCCTTTCACTTTTATAGTTGGATGAAATCACGCCACATGATTCCATTGCTTGTACCAGTGACGTTATGAATAACTATCGTTTGAGTACCATGTAACCCTCCGGAGGAGTAGTCTGAGTACGTTTCAAGGTCAACTTCTCTTGCCAGTAAACACAACACGCACTTGAGCAATCCATCGAGCTAATAGACTGTGAAGGAATGGAGCCTAAAGACAATAACAAAATATAAGATCTTTGAAAGAACTGTGCAATGGGAGTTCATGACTGGATTTGTTTGTATGGACATACTCCATTGCAATGGAGTATGTCCATACAAACAAATCCAGTAACAAAATATAAAACATGTCTTTGTTTCATGCAGTAATCGTATCATCAGAGCTATCAAGGTGGTGAAAGTCCACAAAACGCAAATTATGTAACTAATGTGCACCCTCTTTAACTTTCACACACCCTCTAAGTAATGAAAATCACCTCGTGGTCACATGCACATCTAATAATTAGAGTCACGATTTTATGGTAAAAAGATTTTTGCAACATTTGGTTCGATTGGTCATGTGCACATTTGCAGGTCTGCTACATCGCCCGTGATTGGATAATTTTACTCTCACTTGCCTTGGAAAATTACAGCCGTAAGGAGTCACAATAATCTTATTCTGATTTGTGAAGTCAAATGAGAAACATGCCTGAACACGCTGCGAATAACCATGAATCAAAGCTGCTGATGTGGACGAGAGACAGTGAAACAAAGTGGGGCAAAAATCTTTTTGCGACAAAATCGTGGCCCTTCTAACAATGCTTATTTTCGCAGAATAATATAGCAAGCAAACAAAATAAGATTGTGTACGTATATACACACACGCACAACATACATGATTATGGTTACGGGTACGTGTTGACATCACATTGTATCCAGTTGTATTGGATGGTACTGGAATGAATCACATTGTCAATAGCATGTGGTTTTCTGTAGGAAAATGCAATGGTCTTGGCAGAGAGGCATCCAGAATGTATGCTGCAATGAATCCACAATGTGCAGGCGGACATCTGTGTACAGACACGTCTCGGGCAGTTGTAAAACTATTCTGGCGATTTGCGAATGCCAAAGCACTAATGCAGCAGGCCAGTTCGCAGTCCACATAGGGCCACTGTGATAGATGTGGTCACACATCCACACACAAAGCCACGTATGGTCGCTAAAGAACTACACATCTCGCACACCATTGTGCATCGCATTTTGAAGGATGCAACCTGGATATTGGACCAGCCAGTGGACATTTTTAAAAACGTACTGTTTACAGGCGAGTTAATGTTTCACGATACAGGTGAGTCAAACCTTAAAAATAGCCAATACTGGGCATCCGCCAACCCTTACTGGCTGTGTGAACAGGACAACCAATATCGATGGAATGTGAATTGCTGGGGTGACGTAATTGGAAAGCGGGTTGTATGTCCCCACTTTTGAAACGAACACTGGACGAAAGAATGTACACCGAGTTTGTTCGGAAGGATCTACCCATTCTGCTAGAGGATATTGACCTTGCAACGAGACGTGCTGTGTGGATACAACAGGATGGTGCCGCCTACAATTTCGCCGTGTCTGCACAACAAGCCATGAAAGATCAATTCCCTTAACAAACAATAGACCGAGGTAAGGATATTTAGTGGCCAGCAAGATCACCAGATATAGCTGTCCTGAACTTTTATTTGTGAGGTACAGCGAAGTACATGGTGTACACGCCACCACATGCTGCCCGCGAAAACATGAAAACCAGCATCAGAAATGTGTTTGATGTACTTTTGTACAGTGTACAACAAGCCACGGCTAGCGTCCGTCCCAGATAGGGACGCTTTTCAGAAGAGAAGAGAGGTTTGTTTGAACATTTATTGCCCTTAAAAATACATTAAAAACAATGTCGGTAACAGGTTGTACGGTTTTTAGCACATTCCATTTTTATTTTGTTATTTTCATCAATTCAACAATATTTTTATGGCTGTGGTCTTATTTATGATGGAAGGTGCTGTGCGCATGTGTTGTTTTGTAGCTTATTTATTAAAGTGTTCACTGACATGCACCAGCAGTGTTTGCACATTTGGGCCTAGAGTTACGATGAAAGAGCCGCTCTACCGATGCACGAAATACTTAGTCTGCAGCTACATTACAAACAAACATTAACACAAGTAATCGAATAACACACTACACAAAAATACGTGGCAGAGTCGTCTCTCTCTCACCGATTCACCGCAACGACACACGTGCTTCTACGTCATCGTTGTCCGGCACCTCATATCAAAGTGCTCCTTGCTCGCTACTGACACAAATGTTTACATACTTTGCATTTTTCCGGACACATGACATTAATATTCTTCAAGTAGGTACATGTCGCTACCCACTAATATATCAGGCCACCCCATCGATTGCAGAAATAAAATTAAACCTCCTACACGATTTAATTTGCACCGACCAACAAAATGGCGTTTCGCCACTAATCTGGACGGTATATGACGAAGCCGATCACACGTTTTCATTGGGCGGACGCTCTTTGCACAAAGTAGATAACATAATGTCACTACTTGCACAAACACCAGCGTTAATACACCTGACGACTCCTAGGTGATATACCGTGTATGTATATATATATATATATATATATATATATATATATATATATATATATATATAGTGAGAGAGAGAGAGTCTACAGCGTTTGTGTTTACCAGAGTAATTTCAGTTCATTGATATTATAATACTCAGAAAAGTCGCCTACTGTTTCTGAAAAGTAGTACTATATTATGGAATTATGATATATTATTATAAAATTGTTACTAACTGCTGCTAACTGCAGCATGAGTGTAAATTCTGCTGTCGAACTCTAACAGGTAATTTCTTACAAAAATACAAAATGAAAAAACAGTTAATCCTTACCCCAAAAGTGAACATTAAGGGAGAACAGACCAAGCAAAGTCTAAATGTCATATATTTTATAAAATAAGATAAAATAAATACTTGACATTATGCATGGAATCAAATACTAATGTTTTGACTGGATTCAGTTTCTTGGACGTACTCCATTGCAAATTGAATGACTGTCAAAGAAAACTAAACAAATAAAAGAAAACCATAAAATAAGCAGAGTATACTTTAGTCAGCAAGATACATACACAACATGAAATTCCAAAATGGAATCGGGTCAAATAAAAACAAGGAACAAACAGATAATAAATGAAAATAATAACAAATAAAATATAAAACCAAGTACCATGTGATACAACGACGAGACGAAACAAAACACACAGTAGATATCATACACGAACAGAAAAATAACAAAAAGACACAACAAATAGACGAGACAAAACGCAACAGATAACAAACATATACAGAAAAGACAAACGACACAATGAAGAGACGAAACAAAACACAGTAGTTATCCAGTGTTACGATGTTTCGGGAACTGGAATCTGTTCCCGTCATCAGGTAGACACACAGGGTTCAGGAACACGAGTGCGACTGAGTACACTCTGCTTATTTTATGGTTTTCTTTTATTTGTTTAGTTTTCTTTGACAGTCATTCACTTCGCAATGGAGTACGTCCAAGAAACTGAATCCAGTCATGCACTCCCATTGCACAGTTCTTTAAAAGATCACAAACGTTTTGTATGACGGTGATTTTACACCTAATAAAATGTGTTAGGTTATATTATCACACTTCGTTAAAATAACGAATTTGTATTAATCTATTTACATTAAATTTTTTAACGACAAGCTGTAAGCTGTAAGCAATATATTAAAATTACTTATTATGCAGTGTTATTAAATAAACAAACAGTGTACTACTCTCTCTACACAACATCCGCTTATTCCATCTTTCTCTTCTAGATCGGACATACCGGACAACCTGTACAGTATATGAACTGCTGTATAATGCATCGATGTAAGAAGACAGTCGCCAGTGGTTTCAGGTATTCTTACGGCAGACTACCAAGCAGGCTTCCCTGTGTGAGTGCAGTATAGGAAACTATTGATGTCCAAAGTGACACGCACGGGTGACATACAATTTAATACGTGTTGCCGAACCTGTCTGTGTCATAAGCTGCTTTATATTAAATGTGTATTACTCGATATATTATATATTGTTTTACGCTGGTTTATATAGTATTTAAATTTACCACAACATTTTAATTTTTATGAAAAATGTGTAAATATATGTATCTTGAAACTTGTATACATTTTAATGACATATGCCTGTAATTTGTGTTACGGCTCAATTTAGTAAAAGCTGGTTTATGTTGTTTGGTTTGCAATATAGTGATCACTTTTGATGACAATCTTCTTTAGAGAAATAATTATAAAATATTATCCATTGTGATTTCAGACTGTTACGTTTATGGAAAAATATACTCCTTTTGGTTATATAGTAATGGTAGAATATTGCGTCAAACGTACAGTATTTTATAATACCTGATATGTGAGAGATTATAACAATATAAGTGAGACTCGCAGTCTAAATATCAAATACGGCATTAATTAAAAATATATACAAACTGTTACATTACAGTTACAGTGTTCTTTACGGAGGGAGGCAGGAACAGTTAGATATGTAATTATACATTTACGAATACTTATGAGTAGAGCCACGATTTTATGGCGAAAAGATATTTGCAACATTTGGTTTCGATGCGTCATGTGCACACCTGCAGCTCTGCTATGTCGTCTGTGATTGGATGATTATACTCTCACTTGCCTTGGCAAATTATAGACGTACAGACTCACAATAATCTTATTCTTATTGGTGCAGTAAAATGAGTAACGTGTCTGAACATAGACACGCTGCCAATAACCTTGAAACAGAACTGCCGATGTGCACGTGAGTCACTGAAACAAAGTGGGGCAAAAATCTTTTCGCGACAAAATCGTGGCCCTACATGAGCCACTCAATTTAGTTACGACGATGTGAGTCCCACCTTGTTAATGATGACGAGGCTGATGTAAGAGGTAACGGCATGTCGTAGATCTGGACGTCGTGGTGCATCTTGGTAGTGAAGTGGTCCTGGCAACGATATGGGGCAGACAGACCTCGTAGTCGCGTCCTGTGTGTGTGTCAACTCGTATCGCTGTTGGAGTTGGGAGTTCTGCCTTGCAGTTTGCAGCAACGTATGTTTAATATTATGGAATTCCTGGCCGGGTGGCCTGGTTACTGAACGTTGTGTTAGAACCAGGGTGGCATGGTTCGTAACAAGGCGTAACCCATATACTTTGATAGTTACTCAGTTAAAAAGAGGCAGGAATATTTCAATTATCTAAAAAATTAAAGAAAGTAACTAGGAATTTCAAAAGTGCTCACTTCATCCCCAACCAGCTGTATAGAACTTACTCGGATATCTTTCCCAAGCTGCCAATACTGATAGTCTGTGTGGACGCTTATTTGGCCGTGTTTTGTCCGCCTCAATTTGCGTCGTTTCTATCTACATTGTGGTTTACAGGAACCTAACCCTACGTTATTCAACGACTTACGAAAAAAAAATGTCCTAAAGAAAACACTTACTATCCCAGTATCCTAATATGTTTTAAATATTATACATCGAGCGATGGTCATTTTCCTCCCGAGAGGTTTCTGTCAAGGCATAAAACTACTCTGTTGAGAATCTGCTTGCATTTAAGTGTCTTGTGTTTAAAGTCTTCAATAAAAATGTTTACCGTGTTAATTATGTTTGAATAATTTAGTATTATTCTCTTTTTGTTTATATTTGCAAACTGCCACTCCTTGAGTTCGAAAATTCGTTGAACCCAGCAACAATATCAACGAGATGTTAAGAGAGACCTTCCGTGTTTAGCTTGCCTTGTTCTCTGCAGAGCACCAGGAAACAATGTAGCTGCATAGAGCTTACTATAAAAATAATTTATGACTACTTATAAGTTTAACTGCACATTTCCATTTTTGTGTTCCGATGTCTGCCCTGGAAGAGTTAAAAATTACTGAAATGTGAATTTTCAGAGCATGATTTTTTTCTGTAAAGAAACTTAAAAGTTGTCATTAGACACGAATCATAATTTCGTTATTACGATATAGCCATAATTTCATTTAGTCACAGCTTCAGGTCATGCACAGACGAGTCACCAACGGAA